>JARUPZ010000968.1:0-26231 GCA_031213475.1 Nereocystis luetkeana | reverse complement strand
TGGCTCATTTTGTTCCATGTTTTGTTCACGTTTGTTCTTTATTTCAGGCACTACTTCTCTGTCGAACTGGCTTAGCAGGCACCCACGAGCCCACCTGGTGTCAGCTCAAGAAGGCTACAGCTTCTTCGAAGCGCACTTGTTCGATAATTCTCCTAAGCTTTGGCATGACACCAAAATAGCGGCCCGGAGGGCACGGTTAGCCACGCTTGCTCATCCGGGGGACACCGTTGTTGACTGTGAGGATCTAGACGAGAGGAAGGGGAGGGGAGGGGGGAGGGGGGGGGGGAGAGGGTTGTTACGGCTTGAGGAGGGGGGACGGGGGAGGGGGGGGGTGGGGTTACTCATTCGTTGATTTCCTTAGCCATTAGACCAATGCCCGCGCATCTCTTTTTGAGGCGGAGCAGTGTTTCTACGTGTAATAGACACCTCCAACAGTAGAGCGCTTAAAGCGCTGTTTATATTTACTACGCAAAATCCCTTTGCCAAGGTTATCCCCTTCCTGTTTCGCCCCCTGTGGGGGGGGGGGGGGGGGCAGGCGGAGATAAACGAGAGAGAAAGGAAGGGGGGGAGGGGGGGGGAAAGTGGACACCATCATTTTGAAGATTTTTGGGGGGAGGCCGGGTGAGGGGGAACATCAGAATCGACTGTGATCATTTGAGGAGGGAACAGACCACCGCTTCTATTCATACCATTACTATGTATACTGCAGTATAATACCGAAACCGTTATGACTAATGACGTCGTGGTTGCTCCTTCGGCCCGCCGTCTATGACGTTGTGCCCCAACCGTGATCAGTTACGCCGCACTATTCCGTCGTGGCGGAGGCGCCGCATCGCATCTCCGACATGTACGGAGAAGGGACCTTGAAGCAGAAAGGCCTCCGGTTTTTGATCGTGCTTCGAGAGCCGGTGGCGAGGACCATCAGCTCATGGGAGTACAAGAGCGAGTGTGAGACACGGAAGGCGTTTTCGGAACGTAGGGAAGGAGCGGGGAGTGGGAGGGGGGAGTGGCGGACTCATTGGTTGTTTGCCTTAGTCATATGAGCATTGAACGTCGCATCCCTCTTGTGACGGGGAAGGCGGTATGAGTGAGGAGGGAGTGGAAGGATAAAAGCGGGGTGGCGAGGGGGATAGAGGATGTACTCATGTCATACATGGTCGTAGTCGGAAGGGGGGGGGGGATGAAGTCATCATCATGCATACCCGTATTCGTATGAAGGGGGAGAGGGGGAGGGGTAAAAGGAGGATGGCGAAGAAGAGAAAGAATATGTTTACGTCATGCATGGCCGTAGCCGGAAGTGGGAAGGAGGGGGGGGGGGTCCGGGTAGTAAGTGGAGGCGAGTGGGGAGTTATAGGAGGGAGGGGATGTGGTGGGGGGGGGGAGGGCGGGGGGTGCACATGCTCGTGTGGGTACAAAAGCGAGGTTGAGTCACCGAATGGCAATATCTCGACGGGGGGGGGGGGGCATAAGCTCGTCAGAGTGCATGAGCGAGTGTGCTTTTTAAGGGGTAGGGAAGGGGAGGGAAGGAGGGCCCAAATGAGAGGAGGCCGCCTGATGAACCGGTATGCTTGCAGTGAAGCAGTAAATATATCATGTTAAGGGCACGATAAAACGGTCTGCTGCAGTACCTCATTCAGGCCGGAGGAGAAGGGAGCAGAGGGGAGGGGAGGGTTCGCGCGGTTCGTCACGATCATGCCTAAATATTTTCTACCCACTCTCATGCTCACGCAATCGCCTGCCCTCCCTCCCTCCCTCCCTCCCTCCCTCCCCTCCTCCCTCCCTTCCTCCGTGTCTCGCTCCCGCCCCCTCTCCCTCTGGTGCCTTTGGTCGTCGGTGGTGGAAAACAATCCAAAACAAAATACTATGGTGACTAAACTATGTCAACGTATACCTGGTACTTGACAGTGGCATCAAATGAAACCGCCATCGACGCGACGGTTTCGCCTGAGCCGGAACCACACGTTCTACCGCCACCCCCTGCGGCTGCGGGGTCGGAGGTAGTAGCGGAGCCGAAGGAAGTTCGAGGGCGGAGGAGGCTCAAGCTTGTAGAGGACCGCACTCTGGTGGAGGTGCTGGAGGAGGGGGCCGAGAGGGTGGAGAAGCTGTCGAAATGTTTCAAGGACGCTACCGACAGCGGGCTGTTCGGCAGGGAGGTGGAGGTCACTTCGTGCAGGTGCGTGCGCTGGGCGGGCAGTGACGGGCGGCAAGCCCGACGGGTCACTTTTTGTGTGTGTGTATTTTTTTGTATTAGTACCGTAGTACCGTTGGCTGTTTTTGCTCAGTAGGACCCAGCGGCACGTGCGGCGGGGCCATTTTCTTTGGCTGTTTTTTTTTTGTTGGGTGTATTAAGTGGGTGCCGGATTTAGTTTCTTGTGGTGTGTACGTTGACAAGTGGCTGGTCGGAAGGAAGGCGGAGGTCACGTCATGCAGGCGCGCGGGGCGGGCGGTGGCATGCGGTGGGCCCTTCATGTTTCTTTTCGGCAGTTGAAGATACGTGTTCCCCGTAGGATGTGCCATGCGTGTGTAAAATCGTTTTATTTGTGCTGTGGGAATTGTGTTGGACAGTAATTGTTCGGGAGGGAGACGGAGATCACTTCATGCAGGTGCACGGGCCGGTGGCGGGCGGCGGGCTCCTCACTTTGGTATTTTGCGCCGTTGCAAACTGTTTTTATATTTCCGTTGGATGTGCTACGTGTCTAATCTGCTTTATCTATGTAGCGGTTATTTCCTGAACGGGATCCGAAATTTACGGTACAGATCTTGCTCAAGATATTACAACGGCATCTTGTTAGGTTCTGGATGATGTACCATATCTACAGTAGATCGTGGTACGTACGTCAGATTTATTCAGCAAGGATTCGCGCCTAACCGCTCTGTGTTTCCGATCGCTGTGGTATGTGGCCGTCTTGGCTTCAATCGCGTACGTATGGAGGCGTTACGTAGGGATGCGTGCCACGATGGAGGTAGCGCATTGCGGCCAGGACTTTCTTAATCGACTATTATGACGGGGGGCCATAGTAAATAGGACCTACGGTGCACACAAAAAAATATATACTTCCCTAATTTTACTAACAATAATAGGTCCTATTTACTATGGTGCCCCGTATTGGTAGGACTATCGGAATGCCGTTATTAATACTAGTGTTGTACTGTATTATTCGTGATATACCTACTAACAATATTGGTAATATCAGCAGTATTACGTTGGCTTTGCAATATAGTGTGTATCGGCCTGCAGTCTTAAAAATATCCGGATATTTTCTCACAATCAGGTTTTTGGGTGAGGTGTACTTATGATAGGATACATAGAGCTCCTACGCTTAATCAAGTGACAGGATCATCACAAGAACTGGTTGCTACCCCTACCATTGCACTTGTCTTCAATATGCAATCCCGTAACGTCCTGCCCTGTGTATCCCGCGACGGCTTATCTTGTATCCCGTGGCGGCTTGCGTTCTCTACCCCGTGCCGTATTGTCGTTAGTTCCGTACCGTCTCGTCTTGTATTTATCCCGTGAAGTCTTGTCGTGTCCTTTATTCAGGGACCTATTGCGCTCTGCGTATCCGGTGACGGTTTGTCTCTTATCCGGTGACGGTTTGTCTCTTACCCGGTGACGGTTTGTCTCTTATCCCGTGACGGTTTGTCTCTTATCCCGTGACGTGTTTTTGGTAGTCCCGTGCGGTCTTGTCGTTTGCTTTATCCCATGACGTCTTGCCGTTGATCCCGTGAAGTCTTGAAGTTTATCCCGTAACGTCGTGTGTCTTTAATCGCGTACGTAGCGTGTTTAGCCTAGACAACCCCGTACTTTACGTACTGTTAATTTCCCTTGACGGCTTGGCATATTCCCTGTTGCGTCTTTGTCTTGCTTCCCTTGGCGTCTAGTGTCTAGTCCCGTGGCGTCTTGCCTTGTGTCCCGTGGCATCTTGTGTTCTACCAGGTATCCCGTAACATCTTGTGTTCTACCAGGTATCCCGTAACATCTTGTCATACTACGATTCAATTTGGATAGTATAGCTGTCGCTAGGAACTCGCGCGCAGCAGGACCATTTTTCTAACAACTGTCGTCATATTGTGCGCATTTCTGCATGGTAGACGGTAGTAGTAGTGATATTAATTGTGGTCGCCGTTGCTGTTGTCTCGTCGACACTGTAAAATATGTTTCGCTCCAAAAAGCAGTTGTGGCTGGTGTTGGGTCACAAGACAGAAGACATCGGATCAGGCTCCAATACGCTGCTAGTACTACTACTAATAATAATATGATACTACTGTGGTGGTATTGTAGTGGTACCGCGCACACAACAGAAGCCATCCGGATCAGGGATCAGGCTCAGAGATGTCACGGGTGTGTCGTCCGCGAACAGTAGTACGACATACACGTACAACCGTAGTACCACGCAGCAACAACAGCGTCACTGCTGTGATTCACACTTGCGTAGAGCACTGGTCTGGAGTCTGGAGTCGAACTCGAGTGGGACAAAAATAAAACCAGGAGCAGCGAGATGCTGCTGCTGTTGCTGTGCCTGGAGCTGTGCTCCTATGTGCTCCTGACGGGTGTGGCTGCCTGCGCCACAGCTCGGGCGACGCAAGCCGTTCGCTCTGTCCGCTCCATCACCGCCGAGAACGTTTGGGTCGAGGTTGCTGAGATGTAGCTGCCTCGCCATGGCGCGGCGATCGTGTAGCAAAGAGCACACCAACAAGACGGAGCCCGGAAACACAGTTCGGGTGGTTCCCAGTTGCGGCTCTGGGCGCGCAGCGGCGGCTGCGCTGTTCAGATGCTTGTCGTTTGATCGATAGTTGCCCTGTGCTTGACGGTGTTTTTTTTTTCTTCTTTTGGTCTTTCCAACAAAGGGACACAAAAACCCATCCATGTTGTTTTTCATAAAACCCTTCACCATACACTACCAAACGTCACAGCGGGGGCTTCAAGCATTTTTTGGGGCACCCTAATTGTTTTTTGCATCGTCCAAATTAGATACATACAGGTATTTCGCATGCGCTCGAAATTATTGTTTATAACCGCCTTTGCGATTCGACGATATGCGGCAACTTGATGAGCCTCACAGGGTTGATCACTATTTACCGGGGACCATAGTGACTAGAACCTACGATATACACAGAAGCCTATATATTTTACCATTTTTACTAACGTTACGTATGTGATTCTATTTGCTATGGTCCCCCGTAATAATAAGCTCCACCCTTTGAAAAAGAGCGAAGTCGAGGGAAGAAAAAACTAAAAATATGAAAAACAATTATTGCACAAAGCATAACTAACTCTCCTTCTGCACAATACCCACATCCGGCTCAACGTCTATCTACTTCACTCCTTATCCTTGCTCCTTCCTTCATTAGGCAATATGTCTCTTTCTCGTGCTTTTCGCGTGTTTGTTGCCCGATCACGTTGCATAGCCGATATCGTTGCCCTAATAATGCGTCTTTCCTTGCCTTGTCTGCATGCCCTTGATCCCGTCGCATCTCGTCTTGGCAATGCGCATATCCCGTGGCGTCTGATGTGACACGCCCTTGGTCCCGTGGCAGCTTGCCTTGTGCACACCTCGTCGCGTGTGATCTGTCTGATGGCTGTCTCTGATGTCTGTCTCTGATGTCTCTCCCTGATGTCTCTCTCTGATGTCTCTCTCTGATGTCTCTCTCTGACGTGTTTTTTTTTTGTTAGGGACACGAAGGGGAAGAACCAGTGCGAGGGAAACCCGCCGTGCCAGATCTGCAACACGCACACCGAGCCATGGTGTGTATCTATCTATCTATCTATCTATCTATCTATCTATGTACCGGTTCCCTTTGGCTGGTCGGTATGCGTTTCGTGTATGTCCTTTGTATTGGTGTGAGGGGCCGATTTCGTTTGGCTGGTCGTTACGTAGGCGTTTCTTTTTTCGGGCTGCTGTGTAGACTTCGAAATTTCAACGGCTTTATATAGTGGGGCCATTCGTTTTTTTCAGCAGCGTAAAACGCCATCAATCAGATATTTCGTCACCCCCGCCCCATGTCCGAATGCCTCCGAAGGGAAACCTCTACACCCTACAAAGAATAAGATTCCGGGCAGACCATAATATGTTGTTATTTTCTACCAGGTATTTTCTATTTGAACAGAATGGTCGCCCCCCAACCCGTGCGCAATGGTTGCAATGCTGCTGTTTCTCATTACGCTGCGTGCTATTCTTCGGACAGGGCAGGGCGTACGCAGAACCGACGCATGCTACGGTGTTGGGTGGGTGCACCTACCGGTACAGCTTTTTGAGGCACCAGCCCCCCTTGAAGAGCTTTCTTCGTATACCCTCACCCCAGAAAATGTTGTCTTTTTTCTAGAATCGAGAGCTATTACGACGTAATAGTCGGTAGAAATGCAGCCCGATTAACAATCTCCCAGGGGGCATTTGTATGTACTGGTATATCACGAATAACAACGTTACGTAGGCACTACTTGTTAGTAATCTTTTTGATGACGGTATTCCCATGGTATTGAGTGAAGGAGCCTACTAATAGTCAGTCAAAAAACAGGAATAGTTCCGGCAAAATAGAGCCACCGCTGTTGTGGCACGCGTCATTTTTTTGGCCAAAGGATGTCTGCCTGATGAGGCTTCTGAACTGACTACACTATTATTACGGGGGACTGTATTTAACAAGACCAAATATTGGTAGTAAAAATGGTTAAATAGATAGGTTTTTGTGTATACCATAGGTCCTGTTAACTGTGGTCCCCCGTAATAATAGCTAGAGCCTATCAATATCAATAGATGAAATGTCAGTATTCGGGATGGGGGGTCCCCTATATCCGGCACCAATGCCTCTTATCAGATTTCGTACCCTGCCCCCTACAATAGCCCATATAATAGTGGGCAACAACGGTGCCCAGAAAGCTATAAAGTCCCCCATACTGGTACCGTTTGCCCTTAAAAGGGGTCTTTTGAAAGGGGCTGCCCACTGCTATATAACATCGTCGGAACCCTCGGTTCTTTTAATATTTCCGTTGAAAATGGTTCACGCCTCAGGCAAATAATCTACAGATAAATCATCTACAGACCCTTCCTACTTCGTGACGTAGATATTTCGAGGCAGATGTATTCATCATAATATTCCTGATCTTGTGCGAATTTCTTCATATTGCCGGGTGGGACCCGCACAAAGCCGCATGATCTACGTGCGTACAGCAATAGCACATGCTTCCTGCGCTGGATTTGCACTACGTGTCCGCATACCCTGCACGACCTCTCACGACGGACGACTGGTGAACAAGTGCTGTAGGCGATCTATATTATCTCCGGTAGACATGAGTAGATAGGTAGATCATGCTCTGTCTTCCTGTAGGTGAGGTGCGAAATGTTGGTGAGTGATGGTATCGACGTTGAAGATCACGCGGCACCTTATCCGAGAGCAAAGACAGCAGTAAAATAATTGCAGGCACCAGTACCCAATATTACATCCCCTGGTGATAGTCCCTTCTGGCACCTCCAAATAGCGGCCTAATCGGTGCTGAAGTTGGTCTTGCACCAACCATTTGAACCGTCTAATCGGTGATGAAGTGATGAAGTTGGTCTTGCACCAACCATTTGAACCGTCTACCTGTACGAACAGCGCGATCGCCCGGCAACCGGTACGGGTAGGAGTAGGATCATGGTTGCCCCTGTGCCGTGCGACTCGTATTGAAACTCTAGTAGTACCATACTACGGTAAGACGCTAGTTCGTATCATCCCCCTCCGGTCATCACGTGGTGGCCGTACCTGCTTCAACCGTCCCTTGTTATCGCCAAGTTTCCCCCTTCACTGGATGGAGTGAATCCCCAGCGGGTGAATAGGTGAACACTCAGGTGAATTTGAGGGTGAATACTCGTACTGTTGGAGGGTGACTACTACTACTACTACTGTTGTAGTGGTACAGTACTGACAACAACCCTGCGGTGGGGGGGTGAGTTTAACCCTTTCAGGACTCTGTGGTCCCGTTGTGGGGACAAACTACTTGGAATTTGAGTGGATTGTACCCAACAACGGGACTGCACCACTAGAAGGGTTAAGGCCCGACATTTTCAACCGCTCAAAGCCACTCGGCCGAGTGACTGTGCCTTGATTGTTTGATTATTGTTTCTAGTCTGAAAAACTTGAGCTTTTCTCCGTGATGATAATTTCTACAGTAGTCTGAAAAACTTGAGCTTTTCTACTTTGTTTTGGTTTCGCGATTTACAACCCCCATGGGGGGGGGGGTGTACTCGATAGGAGAGATGTACTCGACCTCATGAATGACCGTAGTCGTATGTCCATAGACCCTCGCATCCCTACAATGCCGGGACGGAGCATGTCGGGTTTTCACCGACCAGGCAGACATTGCTTGAACCAAGCGCGAGGCGCCGTGAGGTGTCCGGCGAGTCGCATGAAGGGTGAGTTGCATCCTACTAAGAACCGCTTGTGAGGCGGACTTGCCTATGGATGACACCTTCAAAATGGAGGTTGTTTTTCTTACGAAATTGCCCATATACGTCAGCTATGACTGCGACCGATTGAATGGTTGAAACTCAAATTTGCAAGCTGCGTCATAAAAGACGCCGGACACGCTCATCGGGCGGGCTTGTTCTACCTTGTATGTTCAAAATAAGGTGTTTGTGAATGAACCCTACGATATACTGTACTATACTATAAGTATACTCATCGATAGTCACTTCGTTACTCTGCGCCAACAAAGTCTATCTTCAAGGCTAACTTCGAGTGAGATACAGAGGCAGTCGCCCGAGTGACCTAAACTCTAAACGCCTCGACCTCGCGGGCAGTCCCCCTATGTACTGTATAGTTAGTTACAGTAAATCAAGGCGTGTTTTTGCCGGCTGTTCGTTTGTCGATTCACACAAGGTGTAACCCTCGGGAGTACCTGGAGGAGGTGATGTTTAACGCGCACGTAGGAAAGAGCGTCTACGTGATGCAGCTGCAGCGGTGGTTCAACGTATTCGGCAGGGAGAGCTTCAAGGTGGGTGTTGGTAGTGATCGTGGTGGTGCTGTCGACGGTGGTGGTGATGCTAGTCGGTGTCGGTTATGTTTGTTGAAGATGGTGTTGGTGTGGGAGGCATCCTACGATAGAGGTCCCCCCTAAAATTTCTGAGGCTCCTCACTTTAGGAGCTCCATACCTTTTCCGAAAACTGACCTCAGCAAGAATCAAAATGCATCGCGGCGAATAATCGCATGGCCCGAGTCTACAAAACGTTTTTTTTTCCGAAATGAAGATTGGCATCCCGACGATTTGGGATCAAAGAACCCCGTCTTCCAGAAACAAAATAGCGGAAATGTGCTACCTTTATATCGTAGAACGGGTCGTTGGGTTGTCGTGAAAGTCGTGGTGACGGTGGTGGGGGGGGTGGTGTTGCTGCTGCTGCTGCTGCTCCTGCTCCTGGAGGGAGCGCTGATTCAACGTTTGTGCAGAAAGGGCGTCAAGGTGGGGTGTTGGTGTTACGCTGGCGTTGTTTATGCTGGTGCATGGTGTTTGTTTTGACCGTGTCCCGTGATACGATAGAGGGAATCTCGGACTTCACTGGACCGGGCCGAAGAAGTTGTACTGCAACGGTACTGAGAGTCGTTGGGGTGATACTATTCGAGTGATGTTTGACAACAAGGCACGCCTTGTACCTAATAGTATGTAGGCCATGCATGGGATTGTTCTCATCTTGATCTTGTTTTCGTCAGCTTTGGGAGAGATAGAGAGCTGCTCAGCTATAATCAAGTGATGAACCTCAGAAATACTAGGAGCTACTCTTATTGAGCAAAGAGGTATCTGCAGCTGCTGCTGCTGGTGCTGCTGCTGGTGTTGTGTGAGGAAGCTAGTGGGGCGTTGACCCCTATACGACCGGAGTCCCGTTTTGGGGAGGGGGTGTACTCGATAAGAGAGATGTACTCGATCTCATGCATGGCCGTAGTCGTATGACCATAGACCCTCGCATCCCTGCAATGCCGGGACGGAGCATGTCGGGTTTTCACCGACCAGGCAGATATTGCTTGCACCAAGCGCGAAGCGCCGTGAGGTGTCTGACGAGTCGCATGAAGGGTGAGCTGCATCCTACTAAGAACCCCTTTTGAGACGGACTTGCATATGGGGGGGGGGGGGGGGGGGCTATTACGGGGGACCATAGCTAATAGGACATAAGGTATTCATAAAAACCTATATATTTAAACATTTTTACTAACAATATTAGGTTCATTTTTACTAACAATATTAGGTCCTGTTAACTATGATCCCCCGTACTAGCTCTGCTAGACGTAGCGATTTCGTTGTTTTACTGCGCTCCTCTAAATTTGAACAAACAGGTAAGGTAGGCGTCAGAGTTTATCTTGTTGGCTGGTGCTAGTTGTTGATGTTGCAGCTGCGGGTCCAGTATACTCGACAGGGAGAGGGACAACATAGGTGTTAGTGTTGGTGTCATTTGCAGAGGACCGTTGGTGTCTGTCGGTGGTGGAGGTGGCGCTCCATTTTTCTCGTCAAGAAGTGCTTGCAAATACTAGTTTGAGGGATGAGTTTCGATTCCATAGTTTTTTCGGTTTTTTTTTTCTAATATGTTCGGCGAGGAGACCTTTTCGAAGTAGGTGTTGGTGTTGGTTGCGATGGTTGATAGTGGCGGTAGTGGGTGTTGGTGCTGCAGCATTAGTTTCAATACTTCAACATGCAAAGTGGGTGTTGTTGGTTGTGTATGTTGATATTGGTATTGATGTAGGTGGCGGTGCGATTAGGTTAGGGTTACTGTAGCAGCTCGTGAATTCTGAGGCCCCTCACTGGTTATGCTATAGGAGCTCTACGCGTATACCACATCCAAAGCTGACTTTTGTTCAAATTGTACCGAACGGGCTGGGGTTATAGATAGTTTATTTAGCCAACAATACTAACCCTAAAACTACGTGGTAGAGTGTTTCAGATTCGACGGTATCGGACAATTTCTTAAATAAGAACAAAGCCCTGTCAGTCACAAAAAAAAAACGTAAAAACGTCCTACACTGATTATTATTATGCTTGCCATCCAACAATGTTAGTGTTGTTTTAAAAAAAGACTATCAGAAAGTGAAGAACTCTCCAGAACAAAAACGCGGCAGTATTGTAGCACTTGACAGACTGATCCCGACTAGTTTTCCCACGACAGCTTGTGTTTTCCACGACAACTTGTGTCACCAATTCCGAGGCTAGTGTTTCCACGAAAAACGGTGTCACTAATTCCAAGTAGTGTTTCCGCGACAACCTGTGTAGCTAGTTCCGAGTAGTTTTTCCGCGCTAGCTTGTGTCACTAATTTTAAGTAGTTTTTCGTCGAAAGTATGGGTATACGTTCTAAAGGAGTTAACAACAACGCTCATAAATCGTCGGTGTACCGTTTTATGGCAACGGCAACATTTTTTTTTTCCAGGTGGTGTTCACAGAAGACATGGCGAAAGACCCCCTTAAGACACTCACGGAGGTGCTTGACTTTATGGGGCTGGACATGATCGACGCGCAAGGACACAAGGTGCAGCAACCGACTGAAATATTTTTCCCGAATGGTTCGAATTTTTTGTTTATTTAACGTTTACTAATTGTTCTCGTTTTTTTCCTCAGCTGTCGTAAGACTTGGAAGGGAAAAATCGACGGTGAGGACGTGGTGCTTACGGTTTTTGGGCTCATTTTGGGTCTGTTTACTATCGGCCTCCGTGATAGTAGTTGTAGCAATGGCCGCCGCGTGAAAGGGGATGATGAAAATTGGTGCTCGAGTTGCAAAGCGAGGAGTCGTGCGGCGCGGACGCATGAGAGCATCCTACCGGTACCGGTGTGCGCTGACGCTACTCCTGCTCCTACTCCTGCATATGGACGATGGATAACACCACAGGTTGTCGTTGTTCGGTTGCTACCCCTGATATCAGGTACACCCCTCGAAAGAGGTCCCAAAGAATAGCAACAGTTGACGCGTTCTACGATAGACGTGGCACATTTCTGCTTAACTCGTTTCTGGATGGCGGGGTTCCTAAACCCAAAATCGTCGGAATGCCAATCTCGTTTTAAAAAATGATTGTTTTTGTATACTTGGCCTATGTGATTATTCATCGGGATCAATCTGATTGTTGCTGAAAGACAATTTTCGGGTGAAGGCATGGAGCTCCATATGCGAAGAGCCTCGGGAAAATTGGGGTGAACCTCCATCGTAGAACGCCTCGGCTTCAGTGGACTAATCCCACGGTAAGGGTTGCACGTTTTGCCTTCTGAGTCAATACTGTTTTACCAGTCGAGCTCCTCAAGTTAGGAACCACGTATGATTTTACTGTAGTATGGTACTTCTACTACACTACCAGGTATGTTTGTGTTTTGGGCTATCAATGGCGCATAGCAGTATACGTCGGGTTGCGCCAACAGAGTTATTCTATGTCATGTTTGGGGGAGAAAACAATAAGACACCACCCCTACAAGGCACCGCCCCTGCCAAAGATGCCGCGACTGATGACGTTGGAAAGGGCGCCAACACCTCCTGACAGCGATGGTTGGTTTGTAACTAAATTTACCGCTTCGTCTGTATAGCTTGGCTAGTAGGAGTGGCCACGCGTGCTGCGTCAAGGGTAGGTAGCATTTTTTTTGCCAGAACAGTTCTGGCTGATGGATGGGGCATCCTCTTCAGCTGAGGAATTCCTGTACCTAGTACCTGGTATGATTTAGTGTAACAGCAATAAGCCTACCATAGGGGTACACGTAGCACCATATCCCTTATGGCCTTTGAGTACAGCAGTCCCGTTTTGGGGACAGAACACTTCGAATTTGAGTGATTTGTCCTCTAAACGGGACTGCAGTCCTCAAAGGGTTAAACGTTAATACGTTCATATTTTTCTATCTATGAAGCTCCGAAAAACTAGATGCTACGTACCTTTTTTACCGCGGCACACGGTACGTCAGCCGTCGATAGGGGGGGGCGGGGTTTTGTCAACAGTTTTACTCCGAATGAGTGTGTTTACGCCACACAGGCGAGTGGCCCTCCACCTCTTTACTAAAAGCAAGACATTAACATATAGTTGTTGGCGCAGAGCAACAAGCAACCCCATCGCGGTGCATATCGATAAAAACAAGAAAAGCTTGAAAGTTGAAGGGTTAACAATGCAAACAAATAGGCTATATAGTCAGTCTGCCGAGTGCCACCGAGCCCTTGAATCCCCAAGGGCCCACAATTATAGTATACCACTACTCTACTCCATAGTATTATATAATAGTAACCCTAACCCGATAGCAAGGCACGACAGTGGGGTACCCACTTTAAGAATATGGCACCCGCTATAAGACCGTCCGTCTTAAGACTCTTTGGGAGATACACTATTAACATCACATTTTCACCAATCATTATTATTGTTGTAAATATGTTATAAATATGTGTTATGCAGAATACCACGGTAGGTATTGATAGTATTATTTTTGCGCTTGCCATTCGACATTGTGCAGCATGGCTGATCATTCACGGACCGAAACGAAACCTATGCAATTATATATCTCCAGGTACAGTCTGACTGTATGTTTGTTCTTGTTATTGGTGTTGTTATGTTGTTACTGTCAGGGTTTGCGAAGCGTGGAGGAATGGAAGGATATCGTTGGCGCTCGGTACAACACGGCCGACCGAGCAAAGAAAGAGAAGCTCGACGCACAGGTATGTTACTCCCTCCTATTGAACAATCTACACTATGCCACTACTTCCCCCTCCCTTCCCCCCTCCCTCCCTGCTTTCCTTCCCCTAGCTCTCCTCCCTCATTTCCTCCCCCTCGCTCTCCCCCTCCCTCCCTCCTTCCCTCCTCTCGCTCCTCTCGCTCCGTGGCGTTTCTCGAGAGTTATCGAACGCCGGCGAGGGTGAAGTCGCTATTAGAGGGGACCATAGTTAATAGGACCTATGGTATACATAATAACCTATATATTTAACCATTCTTCCTAACAAATATTTGGTCCTATTAACTATGGTCCCCCGTAACAATGGGATTATATATGGAGCTGGTGCACTAAATTCCTGAGCGTACAAAATGGACCTACCTAATGAGCTGGTGCAATCTATGCCTCATGGTATACACAGTAACATCGCTTTCTTCGCTTAGTTTCCGTTGGCGTTCTACGGAGAACTTGGGCGAAACCATGTTTGGTTGTGTTCCTTGTGGTCCGGTTCCTGTGGTCCCTATAGAAAAAAATCTCAAACCCACAAAACTTTGACATCTGTTTTTAAGATTGTGGCGAAAAGTGGTGAACATGCTACGTTTAACCGTATCGTGACCGTGGTGCGTAGGGTTGACTCTTAGGAACGTACCATGGGTTGGGCTAATTTCGATACAGGAAACAAACCAGACCACAAGGAACCCAACCAAATTGGTCCCAACTATTCATAGTAATCGAAGGTGGGAGCTCGTGCTGCACATTGGGGGACGGCACACAACAAAATAGTGACTACCATTACGGGGGACCATAGTAAATAGGACCGAATATGGTTAGTGAAAGTCGCGAAATACATAGGTTTTTGTGTATACCGCAGGTCCTATTCAATGTGGTCCCCCGATATAGTACGAGTACCGTCCCTGTACACTACCACCCGTGTGACAAGATATCACACCCCGCGGGGCAAATTTCGGAGATGATTTTCTACCAAAACATGGGGGGCTCGCACAACGAAAATCGTGGCTCGGCAAAATCTCGTGGAGGTATTTTCATAGACGCACCGCTGATCGTATTGAGTCCGTCCTCCCCGTTGTCGGCATAACCCGCCACTAAAAATTGCCCTAGGGGGTGTGTTGTCTTTTCACACGGGTCATACGATGATAATCTAGTAGTCTGGTAGTGTTGTACGGTACGTGCTGGCATATGTACCCTGTGGAGGTGTCCTGCCGGATGTTATGTGTACTCTGTGGAGGTGTCCTGCCGGATGTTTGCCTTCTCTGGTAAAAGCAAGCTGGTTAAAGCATAGATGCCCTCATGCCACGCGTGCCGCTTCTCGCAAAAAAACACTATACCATGGCGTGCGTGTAACCTGTCTATGCGGTATATTCCTTTCACAAGGCCTGTATATATGTGGATTATATACCGTTACGTGTGTGTTACCTCTATACGCGGTATGTCTACTTCATCAACATACATATCTATCTGTATTCTAGTTCGTGTTAGATCACCTTTTGCACTTTTCTTACAACGCTGCTACAGAGTAGGCCTGTGAGTTAGCTGGCGGTAAGTTGCCGACTAGTGATTAGTTGGCTATTAATAGGTACGTTTCATGATTTGTATATAGCGCTGTGAGTCGGCGGGCCATATGTCGCCAACTAGTTATTAGTTGGCCAGGTAGGTTCCATGATTACTAGGGCTGTGAGGTGGCTGACTGTGAATCGCCGATTCTATTACGGGCAACCATATTAAATATGACCTACGGTAGACACACAAATATACCAGTATATATTTCGATTTTTTACCATCAATATTTGGTCCTGTTTGCTACGGTCCCTCGTATCAGTGTATTTGTTGGCTAGCTAGGTTCCAGGATTAGTAGGCCTGTGAGTTAGCTGACGGTGAGATGCCGGCTGGTGATTTTGTTGGCTAGGTAGGCTTAGTCGGCCCCATGATTTGTATATGAGACTGTAGGTGGGCTGAAATAAGTCGCCGCTTAGTGCCGACTAGTGTATTAGTTGGCTAGGTGTTGCCAATAGTCGCGTGCAAGAAAATTCCGGTGCTCTTCGTGTTTCCCGCTGACTGACGAGTGCGTGGCTCTAATTGAAAACTAAAGTCAACCGGTTGGCTCACTTCGCCACCCCTCTAACCGCAATGAGTCTGATCGTCAGCATAAGATGCACTTGGGTGCATTTTGGCAATCTGAAGGTACCTTATGCCTTTCTCGCAGACTGATTCACACTAGCCGCCAAGGGGTGCGTTAATGCGTTACAAATGCCTTGCTCACAGCTCTACTATTAATATGCGGTTGCGCAACCTCTGCCGCTGACTCTGCTTCAGTTCGAGCTCCAGTCGCAGGCAGGCCATCGCCTACATCGTGCCTTCCTGCCACCAAGGTGTTCCTCAAGGTTAATTTTTAAACACACCACTTCGATCTGATTCGACACTGTAGTTCCGTACCCCGAAAACGTTCCGCCTGTTGATAGCATTGTCGTGCCTCGCGCGCCTTCTATGCCTCATGGCCCGTCGTTTCTCATGAAAAAACTGCTCTACAGGTTACCCCCGAGGTGGTGCAAGCGATGCGAGAGTTCTTCGCTCCTTACAATAAAGCCCTTGAAGACTTGCTGGGAAGACGCCTCCCAGACACTTGGAGCGTTGCGCGCTGACTACGTGTTTAAGCCTTGTTTATCGACAGTATGTCCATGTGCTTTCGTCGACAATACGTCTAATGGCATTTGTGGTCAACGTATAGTTACTATTATTGTCAAGAGTACGTCTGCTGGCGTGTATTATTAGCACGTTGAACACCTTCGTCGACAGTTCGTCTGTTGACGTGTATCATCAACGTGTTGAACCTTTTTTCGACAGTGCATCTGTCGGCGAGAGCTATCAATTTGTTCAAGTATTTTCATACATTACAGTGGTACGTGTATCAGCAGCGTTCGTTGACAGTACGTCTATCGGCGTGTGTCATCAGATGAAAATTCCGTAGGCAGTGCGTCTATTTCAGTGTCACCGTGTTGAAGCTTTCGGCTGACATGTTGGTCAGCAGATTGTCGACCTGCTGAAGCGTGGGGTCTACAGTACGTCTTTTGGCAGCGTGTTGTCGACGTGTCGAACGTTTGTATGGACGTATGTTGGCACCGTGTTGTCAACATGTCTGGCCGGTTCATCTACTGTACGTCTATTGGTAACGTGCTGTCGGTTTGTTGGTCAGCCCATGCCCAACGTATTGGAAGTCTCAATCGATGTGTTGGTAAGCCTATTGCCAACAGGGTGAAGACATCCAAAAAATCTTCAAGTGAAAGTGATGCCAAGTCTGTTGATGAGCGTTTTGTCAACATGTGCTGAAGCTCTAGAAACGATAGGCCGGTCAGCGAATTGTCTACATTTCATGTTGTATGCATACACGTGTGCCCAAGATGGTGCCAGTGTGTCGGGCAGCGCATCCCCCTAATGTTGGGAGCTTTCAATCGATGTGGTGTTGGGCGCGTTATCAATGCCTGTTGAGATTTTAATAAACGTGTAAGTCGAGGTGTTGCCAAGGGTGTTGGTCAGCGTACTGTCAACGTGTTGAAGATTTGCTTAATAATCGTGCGCAGTGCCTTGTCAACAACAATACGTGTTGAACGAATCACACTCATGCGGACAGATCACATAGACCATGCGCCCGCTTCAGTATCTAGGTATTTCAGAGCACACACCGCTTCTTGATCTAGCTCATGCTGCCGGGTGGGAACCATACAATATGCTCGGTCTACACATGTTTCCTGGTCAGGGTTTGTAGTACACTGATGATGCTGCACAGCATGCCGTACCACATGAGCGTAGCATCTAGATGGCATTGCTCGTTATCTCTGCTGAATATAGCGGGGGGTTGAATGAACGCCTTGGCAGCGTATTGCCAATGAATGTGCTTGGTACTACTGTCTATTGTCTCCGTGTTGCCCACTTTGGGATAATAGTAATGCCCAGAGGGTGGAGAGGGGAGCATTGATGGCAAACCTGTAAAACTGTATTTCAGTTGTTGTATTGGGCCTCGCCAGGGGGGAAATGAGTTCACCTCATTTGATTCCCCTGGGTGTATTCTTGTTTTTGAGACTGTACATGACTGACCAACAGTCACCAACAGTGATCGACGTCGAAGGCTCACGCTGCACGTACGTAGTGTTGGGTATCTAACGACACTGCAATCGAGTTCGGTATGATGCTGGTAAACAAAAGCAGTACGTGATCGATATGATTTCGATGTTTGATAGATTGAAGCTTTCGTTCAATTTCGGTATATAGTAGACACGGGGATGCCAGGGGATGGAGGGCAACAACGCACGTTCTTCGATACGATATATCGAGCGTTCGCTATTGTGGCGCGTGCTTGAATACTTATATAGATGGAAAGCATGCTTGGTTAGGGGATATATATGTCATACATGCGAGTATGAGAAATAGCGAGTTTAGTTGACGTTGAACTCCCAATCATGAGTGAAACAAGCACGCAGCGGGTAGTAGGCAAGCAAGGCACATACGGCACAGTATAGGAAGATGCCGATGGGCATCTGACTGGCAAAATCTTTACTGACTGGTGTTGTGAGGATTGCGGTTGAAAGGAGTGGCAGGAAATTTCTGGAGTTTATATTGGTTCCCCTAGGTTTTGTTGTACATCCGGACGGATGTTTATGAGCGGTTTTGTTCTAGATACGGAGGGATGCTTATGGGTGGCCGACATTGAAGTTCATGCTGCAGCACATCGGAGGATGATAAACATATTGATGATAAGAGTACATATCAATAATCAGAAAAATGTACTGTGCGCATTCGTATACCTGATGCCTTTTTTATTTCGTGTCTACTTCTCTCCCTGGACAGAACTGGACGGAACGTTGGTGTTTACATGTGGAAGTCTAACCGTCGTTATGTTTCCTTCCATAGTGCTGCTATAGTGTAGTGTTTTGTATAATCGTGTGCGCTGCAGTTATTCTATGCTTACTATAAGCACAGGCCGAATGGACGACCGACATGGTTTTTCCCCGTCCCATTCGTTATATTCGCCCTTATTTTCCTCTCTAGTTCCTAGTCAAATAGCCTCCTATTACGGGGAACCATATTAAATAAGACGTACGGTACATACAAACACCTGTATACTTCCCTATTTTTACCAAAAGTATTTGGTCCTATTAACTATGACCCCACGTAATAGTAAATTGCGGTAATAACTCAGATAGATATGGGGTCACGAAGAAAAGTAGGATACTCTCCCTCCTCGTCACTACTCTTCTTAGCCTTGCGTTTTTATCGCGCACAGACTTCGGCCTTTTCTTCCTTCGGTGACTACTATAGTATCGAATTGACATGGCAACACTAAATACCATTCCGTGGATAGGTTTCGTTTTTTTTCTTCAAGATATGCGTTTGAGTGGTCAACGTTGCAGATTGAAGCTCGTGCTGCGTGTTGTCGGATGGCAAACGCACCATATGTAGCAATAACAGAATCCGTATTCTTGATTCGGTTTTGCCTCGGTTTTGTTATTATTTCGGTCGGCGTTTGTGAGCGATCGACGCTGAACGTCATGGTGCATACATACATCGTCTCTTAAGACACAGAAAGCAAAGTGTTAATACGCGTAGTACATTTGCATCAATATTGCTATCGACACCATACAACTATTAATAGTATCGTGTCCCTGTTGACGAACATAATTCCTACTATTTCGCACCACTGACAAAACATGATCTATCTATCTATCTATCTGTACATAATCACCTACTGTACTTCCTCGCCAGCCTCAGTGAAAGGCTTTGCAGGATCTGCATAGTACAGATCCAGACGAGGAAATATGTGCAAGATCGTGAAGAGAATGCGGGTCCCACACGCTGCAACACGAAGCTAGATTAACACGACGAGGCGTTCTACGATAGGGGTATCACCTTTGGGAAGAAAAATTTATGAGCAACGGCGTCCTTACCGGGCCCCAGCCGAAGGAAGGACAGGTATATACCTGGTAGCTTGTGCCCTAGGCTACGTTGTCGGGCATAGTGCTTATGTACACGTACGAGACGCGTCTATCATCCGTCGTATCTATGTGTGTATCCCCTTTGAAGTCGGCATTTTACATTGGGGAGGCATGGGAGCCTCAGAAACTTTAGGGTGAACCCCTATCGTAGAACGCCTCCGACCGGGAATTATTTAATAGGTGATCTACTGTCTTGAAGATCTAGGTCATGATATGTAGATGATCTGTATGGTCTGTGGATTATATGTACATGGTATGTCCGAGATGTGCATTTCGTATTTGATAGCTCAAGTCTCCAAAGAAAAACAACTAATGAATTCAAACTGCATGTACTGTGTACCGTTGAGATACCGTGCGATTATAACCAACCCTAGCCACAAAACAGATCGCATATACATAGTAAAACGCTTGCCAGCTTCGCCATGTCTTCGAGCAACCGGATGTCGTGACCGCTATTTGCGCTAATTGCGGAGCTGTCGGAGTATCTGTGTATGTAAGCATACGAAACGTTGGCACATCCCGGATGACTGACAAATATGAATCAACCACTATCGAGGCCCTGACTGAGAACGAAATAGTTGAGGCCCCGCTCGTGCCGAGGGGCGCGTCAGTAGACCGTGTCGGGTGTAGGGCCACAACCTTTCTACGGGGCTACAGGCGCGTTCTGTCCACGGTCATGAGGTACTGTAGTACTGTATTTAGTAGTACGCAGGTGGCCGGGACCTCCCCCTCCCTGCACAATATGGGTGTAAACCAATCCTTGTGGAGACATTGAACAACGCAGAACACCATTAGGCGCACCGAATTGAGAGGTTTTCGACACTTCGTGGGGCTTGCTACATTATCCAATGTCTCCACCATGACTATATTTAGCCCTCGTTGTGCAGGAGGGAGGGGGGGGTGGCATCTGTGTATTAGAATACAGTACGAATAGTAGTAGTAGTAGTAGTAGTAGTAGTAGTAGTAGTAGTAGTAGTAGTAGTAGTAGTAGTAGTAGTAGTAGTAGTAGTAGTAGTAGTAGTAGTAGTAGTAGTAGTAGTAGTAGTAGTAGTAGTAGTAGTAGTAGTAGTAGTAGTAGTAGTAGTAGTAGTAGTAGTAGTAGTAGTAGTAGTAGTAGTAGTAGTAGTAGTAGTAGTAGTAGTAGTAGTAGTAGTAGTAGTAGTAGTAGTAGTAGTAGTAGTAGTAGTAGTAGTAGTAGTAGTAGTAGTAGTAGTAGTAGTAGTAGTAGTAGTAGTAGTAGTAGTAGTAGTAGTAGTAGTAGTAGTAGTAGTAGTAGTAGTAGTAGTAGTAGTAGTAGTAGTAGTAGTAGTAGTAGTAGTAGTAGTAGTAGTAGTAGTAGTAGTAGTAGTAGTAGTAGTAGTAGTAGTAGTAGTAGTAGTAGTAGTAGTAGTAGTAGTAGTAGTAGTAGTAGTAGTAGTAGTAGTAGTAGTAGTAGTAGTAGTAGTAGTAGTAGTAGTAGTAGTAGTAGTAGTAGTAGTAGTAGTAGTAGTAGTAGTAGTAGTAGTAGTAGTAGTAGTAGTAGTAGTAGTAGTAGTAGTAGTAGTAGTAGTAGTAGTAGTAGTAGTAGTAGTAGTAGTAGTAGTAGTAGTAGTAGTAGTAGTAGTAGTAGTAGTAGTAGTAGTAGTAGTAGTAGTAGTAGTAGTAGTAGTAGTAGTAGTAGTAGTAGTAGTAGTAGTAGTAGTAGTAGTAGTAGTAGTAGTAGTAGTAGTAGTAGTAGTAGTAGTAGTAGTAGTAGTAGTAGTAGTAGTAGTAGTAGTAGTAGTAGTAGTAGTAGTAGTAGTAGTAGTAGTAGTAGTAGTAGTAGTAGTAGTAGTAGTAGTAGTAGTAGTAGTAGTAGTAGTAGTAGTAGTAGTAGTAGTAGTAGTAGTAGTAGTAGTAGTAGTAGTAGTAGTAGTAGTAGTAGTAGTAGTAGTAGTAGTAGTAGTAGTAGTAGTAGTAGTAGTAGTAGTAGTAGTAGTAGTAGTAGTAGTAGTAGTAGTAGTAGTAGTAGTAGTAGTAGTAGTAGTAGTAGTAGTAGTAGTAGTAGTAGTAGTAGTAGTAGTAGTAGTAGTAGTAGTAGTAGTAGTAGTAGTAGTAGTAGTAGTAGTAGTAGTAGTAGTAGTAGTAGTAGTAGTAGTAGTAGTAGTAGTAGTAGTAGTAGTAGTAGTAGTAGTAGTAGTAGTAGTAGTAGTAGTAGTAGTAGTAGTAGTAGTAGTAGTAGTAGTAGTAGTAGTAGTAGTAGTAGTAGTAGTAGTAGTAGTAGTAGTAGTAGTAGTAGTAGTAGTAGTAGTAGTAGTAGTAGTAGTAGTAGTAGTAGTAGTAGTAGTAGTAGTAGTAGTAGTAGTAGTAGTAGTAGTAGTAGTAGTAGTAGTAGTAGTAGTAGTAGTAGTAGTAGTAGTAGTAGTAGTAGTAGTAGTAGTAGTAGTAGTAGTAGTAGTAGTAGTAGTAGTAGTAGTAGTAGTACACTAGTAGAGTACAGTGGGTGCCCGGAGTTCAGAGCATCCAAGACAAGATATTTCGGAAGCCAAGAGCGGTCAAATCGACATGTCCTGCCTGTACGGCTGTACAAAAAGCTACAGACACGGGTGTACACTATTTAGTTTCTTCGCCGCACGGCAGGGCCGATGCATTACCGTCAGCCATGGCGCTGCCACGGCACGTGCCACGGTTGTGCCCGCGGATATTGCCGTTCGTTGTACTTGACATGACAGCTTTGACTTTTTCGTGGCAGTGCCGCGGCAATGCCCATGGCATACGGTAGGCCATCGCAACTCATCGCAGTGCCCACGGCATGCCTCGACGTGCGGTGGCATGTCGTAGCAGCCCACGATATTAGCCCGAGCACACCTTGCAGCAAGCGCCGCGGCAACCCTCACGGCACGTCACGGCTAGCCCCGCGGTAAATAATAACAGCAAGTCCCACGGCACGGTATAGTGTCCACGGCATATCACGGCAATACCCGCGGCAAGCCCCACGCAAGGCCCGCGGCAAGGATCACGGCAAGACCCGCCACAAGGCCCACGGCAAGGCCCGCAGCAAGGCCCGCGACAAGGCCCGCGGTAAGGTTCGCGACAAGGCCCGCGGCAAGTCCCACGGCTATGACTGGCGGGAGCAGGGCGCCAGAGGGGCCTGTGGTGGCTCCTGCGGAGGGCTGATTATGTTTTCTCCACTTTATGGGAGGAAGCAGGGGGGCACACGGAATGGGCCCACTGTGGGGTCAAACTACCAACACCGAACAGACCGTGCCAGGTGGGTCTTTTGCCGTGGACATCGCCGTGGGTCTTTATCAAGTTCAGGGGTCGGATCTAGCAGTTGGAGTTGCCGCGGGCCTAATCGCGGACATCGTCGCCTCGGGTCTTATTGTGGGTCCTGTCGTGGGTCTTGGCGTGAGGTCTTGCCGTGGAAATGACCGCGGGGCTTGCCATCGAATATCACGGCAAGTACCACGGCAGCATCCGAGGACAAAATCGCGGTACGTGCAGCGGCAGCGCCATGGTCGATGGTAACCCATGGGCCTTGTGGTGGCATCTGCGCGGCGTGCCACTAAGACGTCAAATAATGTGCATCCGTGGGTATCCTGGGTGCGCGAAGTTTGTCTGCACAGACGGTTGCGAAATCTTATGGATCACAATACTCCGGCAGCTCCGCCAATAGCGCAAAGAGCGGTGACGACATTCCGCTAGCTTGTACAGGGCAAAGCTGCTTTCATGCCGTCCATTTCTGGTTAGGATTCTAGGTATAATCGAATCGTATTCGAGATGCAGCAATGACTCTCAACCCTCGATCCATAGACACAGTGTAGGCCCACAATTAAAAAGGAGCCTAACAAGAACTAAAGGCTCACCATTTGGAGAACGCTGAGAACATTGGGTAAAGAAAAACGGCTCAGTCGTGAACTCGGCACTAAATCCCATATAATAGCCTATGCTCAAGGTTGTTTGAAGATGGCGCCCCAATAAGAATCTCAGACTTGCCCAGATTATTAGGTGTTTCTTGTTGGCGGGCCCATACTGCTGTAAGCAGTGCCGGAAAAATGGTGCGCGCAATAATAACTCCCCCAAATCCTTTGCTACCTTCGTCATTCTGCCGCGTCTGTTGTGCTGCAGACTTGCGTATCTTCTTGCAGCACTGCTAATCTGGATTTCCAAATAGTGTGGCAAGCTCCCGACCAGCAACCACTGACGCGCCGTGTCAACCAGGCCACTCCTGTGAGACCTACAGTACACACAGCGCACAACACGCACTTCGCCCCTGGGAGTTGGCGTGCTGTAGCGATGATGTTCTCGCAGTTACGAACCCGCACAGCAGTACATTCCTCGTACAACCTGTACAACTATTAAACATCAATAACCGAGGTTGTACTTTTTTAGCAGTACGAGTAGTAGCTCCTGGTTCGGTTGGTAAATACCTGGTATTAAATACCAGGTACCAGGTATACCTGGCAGAACAGGCAGTAGTGATCGAAACCCGAGATCGGCTTCCTTGGCTAGATTTATCGATACTCGGGGCGAGCCGACAGGATTCATGTCTGGTTGCCATGGTACCTGGAGTGGTTACCAGTTACGTGCAGCTCCTGCGGTAACCCGGTGCACTGGTGCACAGCAGTACCAGAGGGGTGCAAAATCTTGTGAGGATCTGCGGCGGATTTAATCACCTCGGCCTCTGATTGGTGGAAATATTCAAAGAACCCCCACACAGCTGCGGCCTCCAACGCTATATAAACTCTTCAATGATCATGATCAGCCAGCAGCATACGTAACGCGTCTGCACGCAGCACCTAAAGCGAAGGAGAGCAGCGTCCCCTGCGCCTTTCCACTCTCTGCTCCTCGGGACGTGATAACACACGGCAACGCTGCCATGAAATTCGCCACGGCCGCGCTCAGTGGAGCCACCTTGGCGAGCGGTCTCGTAGCGTCGACTGCCTTTTTGGGGCCGTCGCTTGTCGGACAAGCGGTGCGATTCGAGGGTGGGGTGGTAGGGCGTAGGTCCAGGAGTGCTCGATGCAGTACTCCCATGATGGCTCTCAAGGACCTAGCTCGTAAGGTGAGGAAAGGAAGAGACAAGATGGGTGGAGGAAGGCCTATCCTTGCGGTTGGGCTTGCTTGCATCCTCGGACATGAAACGTTGGTGGACGGCCATGGCTGGTTCACCCACTACAGTATATACTCTGCTACTGCTGTAGTCCTATGTGTATTGCCGCTATGTTTTGTAATGTAAGAACCGTTTTATAACTAATATAGAGATATAGTGATACTTATATTTTCGTACATATTGGTACGTAGAGCATGAGTTTTTTAGCATTGTCTCATGTTGTCCTCTGCTCCTCCTGCTGTTTTTATACTGCTGTACCGTAGTCTACTGCTGCCGCCCCGGTGTTATGAGTTCAAGCTGTGCACTGTGCACCATCTAGACCATCTCGAAGGTGGCGCGCCATGTGCTAGGGAAGGTATGGGGGGGGGGTAAAGCACACCCGAAGATGTCAGAGACCGTTCTTTTTTATGGTCGCCGAGGCATCACAGCGGCGACGACGGTCTGGCTGCTGCCGTCCGACCGACGCGATGCGATGCCACTTTTACCCATGTATCGAGGTGATATTCGTATTCGTGATCTAGTGCTTTACATCTCTACCTGGTATTTGTAAGGACAGCAGTACGAGTACTTTCCTTCAGATCAGGATCAAGGGCATGCACCTATCGACACGTTACCTGTTTTATTTAGACCCACAGCAACACAGAAGCAGCAACAACAACAGCTGCAACAACAACAACACCGACAAGAACAGCAACGACAACAACAACAACAACGACAACAACAACAACAACAACGACAACAACAACAACAACAACAACAACAACAACAACAACAACAACAACAACAACAACAACAACAACAACAACAACAACAACAACAACAACAACAACAACAACAACAACAACAACAACAACAACAACAACAACAACAACAACAACAACAACAACAACAACAACAACAACAACAACAACAACAACAACAACAATAACAGCAACAACACCAACACCAGCGGCTGTAAGAGAGCACGACGTTATGATACCCACCGAAGTGAACACATAGCAGGACAAGCACCAGCAATGCAACATGCAACACTTTTGTAACACAGCAACAATCGTCGCCGAAATTGCGAGAGCACGAGTTGTCAATATTCCACACCTCGGACACATCATCTGCAGATATATCATCTGCAGATATATCATCTTCAGATAGATCATCTACAGATAGATCATCTACAGATATATCATCATCTAATTCCTGACCTGCCGTTGTGAGAGTTTGTGAACGATCTGTATAGTACAGGCCAAGCCAGGGAACATGTCTTACCGTAGATGATGCAGAACATCACACACCTCCCACCCGGCAATATGAGCTAGAGTGGTAGATAATACCCGTGTGATGCTTCGATAGCGCGTACCATGTACCTGGTACGTGTTTAAGATTACTTCGTGTAGAGTATACATATCCATTTCTGAGGGACACAACGTCTCAAGGAGACGCTAGCACCCTCAGGAATGCGTCGTCAAGTACCCGCGCGTCAGCGTTTGGGCAGCGTATACACACGACTTGGAGTTGGTGTAAGGGATTTGCAACCAAGATCC
>JARUPZ010000967.1:0-26302 GCA_031213475.1 Nereocystis luetkeana | reverse complement strand
AAACAAAATGTTCCCTCCCATGGAACAATCAGTCATCACTGGGAGTTACTGGGGGTCTTGGGTAACCACGAACTACAACCACGGCAGAAATTCAAGGCCGGGTCACGACATGCGGCGACCAGTACTGGTACGAAGACTCGACTAGGTATCTTCAAGGATCCACAACGACCATCCTCCTACTCGTGGACTAGCACCTACCTAGGATACAGTACTACCACCAACCTCCAGCCCACAGTAGATACGACGTGGGGACACCAGCCGGATTAATTATGTGGGTATCCTCCCCCCCTCCCAAGAGCCTTCGTTCCTTGCTACGAGTAACCGGTCTCGAACAAATGGCGCGAAGCGAAACAAAATGTTCCCTCCCATGGAACGATCAGTCATCACTGGGAGTTACTGGGGGTCTTGGGTAACCACGAACTACAACCACGGCAGAAATTAAAGGCCGGGTCACGACATGCGGCGACCAGTACTGGTACGAAGACTCGACTACGTATCTTCAAGGATCCACAACGACCATCCTCCTACTTGTGGACTAGCACCTACCTAGGATACAGTACTACCACCAACCTCCAGCCCACAGTAGATACGACGTGGGGACACCAGCCGTATTAATTATGTGGGTATCCTCCCCCCCTCCCAAGAGCCTTCGTTCCTTGCTACGAGTAACCGGTCTCGAACAAATGGCGCGAAGCGAAACAAAATGTTCCCTCCCATGGAACGATCAGTCATCACTGGGAGTTACTGGGGGTCTTGGGTAACCACGAACTACAACCACGGCAGAAATTCAAGGCCGGGTCACGACATGCGGCGACCAGTACTGGTACGAAGACTCGACTACGTATCTTCAAGGATCCACAACGACCATCCTCCTACTCGTGGACTAGCACCTACCTAGGATACAGTACTACCACCAACCTCCAGCCCACAGTAGATACGACGTGGGGACACCAGCCGGATTAATTATGTGGGTATCCTCCCCCCCTCCCAAGAGCCTTCGTTCCTTGCTACGAGTAACCGGTCTCGAACAAATGGCGCGAAGCGAAACAAAATGTTCCCTCCCATGGAACGATCAGTCATCACTGGGAGTTACTGGGGGTCTTGGGTAACCACGAACTACAACCACGGCAGAAATTCAAGGCCGGGTCACGACATGCGGCGACCAGTACTGGTACGAAGACTCGACTAGGTATCTTCAAGGATCCACAACGACCATCCTCCTACTCGTGGACTAGCACCTACCTAGGATACAGTACTACCACCAACCTCCAACCCACAGTAGATACGACGTGGGGACACTAGCCGGATTAATCATGTGGGTATCCTCCCCCCCTCCCAAGAGCCTTCGTTCCTTGCTACGAGTAACCGGTCTCGAAAAAAGGCGCGAAGCGAAACAAAATGTTCCCTCCCATGGAACGATCAGTCATCACTGGGAGTTACTGGGGGTCTTGGGTAACCACGAACTACAACCACGGCAGAAATTAAAGGCCGGGTCACGACATGCGGCGACCAGTACTGGTACGAAGACTCGACTACGTATCTTCAAGGATCCACAACGACCATCCTCCTACTCGTGGACTAGCACCTACCTAGGATACAGTACTACCACCAACCTCCAGCCCACAGTAGATACGACGTGGGGACACCAGCCGGATTAATTATGTGGGTATCCTCCCCCCCTCCCAAGAGCCTTCGTTCCTTGCTACGAGTAACCGGTCTCGAAAAAAGGCGCGAAGCGAAACAAAATGTTCCCTCCCATGGAACGATCAGTCATCACTGGGAGTTACTGGGGGTCTTGGGTAACCACGAACTACAACCACGGCAGAAATTAAAGGCCGGGTCACGACATGCGGCGACCAGTACTGGTACGAAGACTCGACTAGGTATCTTCAAGGATCCACAACGACCATCCTCCTACTCGTGGACTAGCACCTACCTAGGATACAGTACTACCACCAACCTCCAGCCCACAGTAGATACGACGTGGGGACACCAGCCGGATTATTTATGTGGGTATCCTCCCCCCCTCCCAAGAGCCTTCGTTCCTTGCTACGAGTAACCGGTCTCGAACAAATGGCGCGAAGCGAAACAAAATGTTCCCTCCCATGGAACGATCAGTCATCACTGGGAGTTACTGGGGGTCTTGGGTAACCACGAACTACAACCACGGCAGAAATTCAAGGCCGGGTCACGACATGCGGCGACCAGTACTGGTACGAAGACTCGACTACGTATCTTCAAGGATCCACAACGACCATCCTCCTACTCGTAAACTAGCACCTACCTAGGATACAGTACTACCACCAACCTCCAGCCCACAGTAGATACGACGTGGGGGCACCAGCCGGATTAAATATGTGAGTATCCTCCCCCCCTCTAAAGAGCCTTCGTTCCTTGCTACGAGTAACCGGTCTCGAAAAAAGGCGCGAAGCGAAACAAAATGTTCCCTCCCATGGAACAATCAGTCATCACTGGGAGTTACTGGGGGTCTTGGGTAACCACGAACTACAACCACGGCAGAAATTCAAGGCCGGGTCACGACATGCGGCGACCAGTACTGGTACGAAGACTCGACTAGGTATCTTCAAGGATCCACAACGACCATCCTCCTACTCGTGGACTAGCACCTACCTAGGATACAGTACTACCACCAACCTCCAGCCCACAGTAGATACGACGTGGGGACACCAGCCGGATTAATTATGTGGGTATCCTCCCCCCCTCCCAAGAGCCTTCGTTCCTTGCTACGAGTAACCGGTCTCGAACAAATGGCGCGAAGCGAAACAAAATGTTCCCTCCCATGGAACGATCAGTCATCACTGGGAGTTACTGGGGGTCTTGGGTAACCACGAACTACAACCACGGCAGAAATTAAAGGCCGGGTCACGACATGCGGCGACCAGTACTGGTACGAAGACTCGACTACGTATCTTCAAGGATCCACAACGACCATCCTCCTACTTGTGGACTAGCACCTACCTAGGATACAGTACTACCACCAACCTCCAGCCCACAGTAGATACGACGTGGGGACACCAGCCGTATTAATTATGTGGGTATCCTCCCCCCCTCCCAAGAGCCTTCGTTCCTTGCTACGAGTAACCGGTCTCGAACAAATGGCGCGAAGCGAAACAAAATGTTCCCTCCCATGGAACGATCAGTCATCACTGGGAGTTACTGGGGGTCTTGGGTAACCACGAACTACAACCACGGCAGAAATTCAAGGCCGGGTCACGACATGCGGCGACCAGTACTGGTACGAAGACTCGACTACGTATCTTCAAGGATCCACAACGACCATCCTCCTACTCGTGGACTAGCACCTACCTAGGATACAGTACTACCACCAACCTCCAGCCCACAGTAGATACGACGTGGGGACACCAGCCGGATTAATTATGTGGGTATCCTCCCCCCCTCCCAAGAGCCTTCGTTCCTTGCTACGAGTAACCGGTCTCGAACAAATGGCGCGAAGCGAAACAAAATGTTCCCTCCCATGGAACGATCAGTCATCACTGGGAGTTACTGGGGGTCTTGGGTAACCACGAACTACAACCACGGCAGAAATTCAAGGCCGGGTCACGACATGCGGCGACCAGTACTGGTACGAAGACTCGACTAGGTATCTTCAAGGATCCACAACGACCATCCTCCTACTCGTGGACTAGCACCTACCTAGGATACAGTACTACCACCAACCTCCAACCCACAGTAGATACGACGTGGGGACACTAGCCGGATTAATCATGTGGGTATCCTCCCCCCCTCCCAAGAGCCTTCGTTCCTTGCTACGAGTAACCGGTCTCGAAAAAAGGCGCGAAGCGAAACAAAATGTTCCCTCCCATGGAACGATCAGTCATCACTGGGAGTTACTGGGGGTCTTGGGTAACCACGAACTACAACCACGGCAGAAATTAAAGGCCGGGTCACGACATGCGGCGACCAGTACTGGTACGAAGACTCGACTACGTATCTTCAAGGATCCACAACGACCATCCTCCTACTCGTGGACTAGCACCTACCTAGGATACAGTACTACCACCAACCTCCAGCCCACAGTAGATACGACGTGGGGACACCAGCCGGATTAATTATGTGGGTATCCTCCCCCCCTCCCAAGAGCCTTCGTTCCTTGCTACGAGTAACCGGTCTCGAAAAAAGGCGCGAAGCGAAACAAAATGTTCCCTCCCATGGAACGATCAGTCATCACTGGGAGTTACTGGGGGTCTTGGGTAACCACGAACTACAACCACGGCAGAAATTAAAGGCCGGGTCACGACATGCGGCGACCAGTACTGGTACGAAGACTCGACTACGTATCTTCAAGGATCCACAACGACCATCCTCCTACTCGTGGACTAGCACCTACCTAGGATACAGTACTACCACCAACCTCCAGCCCACAGTAGATACGACGTGGGGACACCAGCCGGATTAATTATGTGGGTATCCTCCCCCCCTCCCAAGAGCCTTCGTTCCTTGCTACGAGTAACCGGTCTCGAACAAAGGCGCGAAGCGAAACAAAATGTTCCCTCCCATGGAACGATCAGTCATCACTGGGAGTTACTGGGGGTCTTGGGTAACCACGAACTACAACCACGGCAGAAATTCAAGGCCGGGTCACGACATGCGGCGACCAGTACTGGTACGAAGACTCGACTAGGTATCTTCAAGGACCCACAACGACCATCCTCCTACTCGTGGACTAGCACCTACCTAGGATACAGTACTACCACCAACCTCCAACCCACAGTAGATACGACGTGGGGACACTAGCCGGATTAATCATGTGGGTATCCTCCCCCCCTCCCAAGAGCCTTCGTTCCTTGCTACGAGTAACCGGTCTCGAAGGCGCGAAGCGAAACAAAATGTTCCCTCCCATGGAACGATCAGTCATCACTGGGAGTTACTGGGGGTCTTGGGTAACCACGAACTACAACCACGGCAGAAATTCAAGGCCGGGTCACGACATGCGGCGACCAGTACTGGTACGAAGACTCGACTACGTATCTTCAAGGATCCACAACGACCATCCTCCTACTCGTGGACTAGCACCTACCTAGGATACAGTACTACCACCAACCTCCAGCCCACAGTAGATACGACGTGGGGACACCAGCCGGATTAATTATGTGGGTATCCTCCCCCCCTCCCAAGAGCCTTCGTTCCTTGCTACGAGTAACCGGTCTCGAAAAAAGGCGCGAAGCGAAACAAAATGTTCCCTCCCATGGAACGATCAGTCATCACTGGGAGTTACTGGGGGTCTTGGGTAACCACGAACTACAACCACGGCAGAAATTCAAGGCCGGGTCACGACATGCGGCGACCAGTACTGGTACGAAGACTCGACTAGGTATCTTCAAGGATCCACAACGACCATCCTCCTACTCGTGGACTAGCACCTACCTAGGATACAGCACTACCACCAACCTCCAACCCACAGTAGATACGACGTGGGGACACCAGCCGGATTAATTATGTGGGTATCCTCCCCCCCTCCCAAGAGCCTTCGTTCCTTGCTACGAGTAACCGGTCTCGAAGGCGCGAAGCGAAACAAAATGTTCCCTCCCATGGAACGATCAGTCATCACTGGGAGTTACTGGGGGTCTTGGGTAACCACGAACTACAACCACGGCAGAAATTCAAGGCCGGGTCACGACATGCGACGACCAGTACTGGTACGAAGACTCGACTACGTATCTTCAAGGATCCACAACGACCATCCTCCTACTCGTGGACTAGCACCTACCTAGGATACAGTACTACCACCAACCTCCAGCCCACAGTAGATACGACGTGGGGACACCAGCCGGATTATTTATGTGGGTATCCTCCCCCCCTCCCAAGAGCCTTCGTTCCTTGCTACGAGTAACCGGTCTCGAACAAATGGCGCGAAGCGAAACAAAATGTTCCCTCCCATGGAACGATCAGTCATCACTGGGAGTTACTGGGGGTCTTGGGTAACCACGAACTACAACCACGGCAGAAATTCAAGGCCGGGTCACGACATGCGGCGACCAGTACTGGTACGAAGACTCGACTACGTATCTTCAAGGATCCACAACGACCATCCTCCTACTCGTAAACTAGCACCTACCTAGGATACAGTACTACCACCAACCTCCAGCCCACAGTAGATACGACGTGGGGGCACCAGCCGGATTAAATATGTGAGTATCCTCCCCCCCTCTAAAGAGCCTTCGTTCCTTGCTACGAGTAACCGGTCTCGAAAAAAGGCGCGAAGCGAAACAAAATGTTCCCTCCCATGGAACAATCAGTCATCACTGGGAGTTACTGGGGGTCTTGGGTAACCACGAACTACAACCACGGCAGAAATTCAAGGCCGGGTCACGACATGCGGCGACCAGTACTGGTACGAAGACTCGACTAGGTATCTTCAAGGATCCACAACGACCATCCTCCTACTCGTGGACTAGCACCTACCTAGGATACAGTACTACCACCAACCTCCAACCCACAGTAGATACGACGTGGGGACACCAGCCGGATTAATTATGTGGGTATCCTCCCCCCCTCCCAAGAGCCTTCGTTCCTTGCTACGAGTAACCGGTCTCGAAGGCGCGAAGCGAAACAAAATGTTCCCTCCCATGGAACGATCAGTCATCACTGGGAGTTACTGGGGGTCTTGGGTAACCACGAACTACAACCACGGCAGAAATTCAAGGCCGGGTCATGACATGCGGCGACCAGTACTGGTACGAAGACTCGACTACGTATCTTCCAGGATCCACAACGTTCATCCTCCTACTCGTGGACTAGCACCTATCTAGGATACAGTACTACCACCAACCTCCAGCCCACAGTAGATACGACGTGGGGACACCAGCCGGATTAATTATGTGGGTATCCTCCCCCCCTCCCAAGAGCCTTCGTTCCTTGCTACGAGTAACCGGTCTCGAAAAAAAGCGCGAAGCGAAACAAACTGTTCCCTCCCATGGAACGATCAGTCATCACTGGGAGTTACTGGGGGTCTTGGGTAACCACGGACTACAACCACGGCAGAAATTCAAGGCCGGGTCACGACATGCGGCGACTAGTACTGGTACGAAGACTCGACTAGGTATCTTCAAGGATCCACAACGACCATCCTCCTACTCGTGGACTAGCACCTACCTAGGATACAGTACTACCACCAACCTCCAACCCACAGTAGATACGACGTGGGGACACCAGCCGGATTAATTATGTGGGTATCCTCCCCCCCTCCCAAGAGCCTTCGTTCCTTGCTACGAGTAACCGGTCTCGAAGGCGCGAAGCGAAACAAAATGTTCCCTCCCATGGAACGATCAGTCATCACTGGGAGTTACTGGGGGTCTTGGGTAACCACGAACTACAACCACGGCAGAAATTCAAGGCCGGGTCACGACATGCGGCGACCAGTACTGGTACGAAGACTCGACTACGTATCTTCAAGGATCCACAACGACCATCCTCCTACTCGTGGACTAGCACCTACCTAGGATACAGTACTACCACCAACCTCCAGCCCACAGTAGATACGACGTGGGGGCACCAGCCGGATTAAATATGTGAGTATCCTCCCCCCCTCCCAAGAGCCTTCGTTCCTTGCTACGAGCAACCGGTCTCGAACAAAGGCGCGAAGCGAAACAAAATGTTCCCTCCCATGGAACGATCAGTCATCACTGGGAGTTACTGGGGGTCTTGGGTAACCACGAACTACAACCACGGCAGAAATTAAAGGCCGGGTCACGACATGCGGCGACCAGTACTGGTACGAAGACTCGACTACGTATCTTCAAGGATCCACAACGACCATCCTCCTACTCGTGGACTAGCACCTACCTAGGATACAGTACTACCACCAACCTCCAGCCCACAGTAGATACGACGTGGGGACACCAGCCGGATTAATTATGTGGGTATCCTCCCCCCCTCCCAAGAGCCTTCGTTCCTTGCTACGAGTAACCGGTCTCGAAAAAAGGCGCGAAGCGAAACAAAATGTTCCCTCCCATGGAACGATCAGTCATCACTGGGAGTTACTGGGGGTCTTGGGTAACCACGAACTACAACCACGGCAGAAATTAAAGGCCGGGTCACGACATGCGGCGACCAGTACTGGTACGAAGACTCGACTACGTATCTTCAAGGACCCACAACGACCATCCTCCTACTCGTGGACTAGCACCTACCTAGGATACAGTACTACCACCAACCTCCAGCCCACAGTAGATACGACGTGGGGACACCAGCCGGATTAATTATGTGGGTATCCTCCCCCCCTCCCAAGAGCCTTCGTTCCTTGCTACGAGTAACCGGTCTCGAACAAAGGCGCGAAGCGAAACAAAATGTTCCCTCCCATGGAACGATCAGTCATCACTGGGAGTTACTGGGGGTCTTGGGTAACCACGAACTACAACCACGGCAGAAATTCAAGGCCGGGTCACGACATGCGGCGACCAGTACTGGTACGAAGACTCGACTACGTATCTTCAAGGACCCACAACGACCATCCTCCTACTCGTGGACTAGCACCTACCTAGGATACAGTACTACCACCAACCTCCAGCCCACAGTAGATACGACGTGGGGACACCAGCCGGATTAATTATGTGGGTATCCTCCCCCCCTCCCAAGAGCCTTCGTTCCTTGCTACGAGTAACCGGTCTCGAACAAAGGCGCGAAGCGAAACAAAATGTTCCCTCCCATGGAACGATCAGTCATCACTGGGAGTTACTGGGGGTCTTGGGTAACCACGAACTACAACCACGGCAGAAATTCAAGGCCGGGTCACGACATGCGGCGACCAGTACTGGTACGAAGACTCGACTACGTATCTTCAAGGACCCACAACGACCATCCTCCTACTCGTGGACTAGCACCTACCTAGGATACAGTACTACCACCAACCTCCAGCCCACAGTAGATACGACGTGGGGACACCAGCCGGATTAATTATGTGGGTATCCTCCCCCCCTCCCAAGAGCCTTCGTTCCTTGCTACGAGTAACCGGTCTCGAACAAAGGCGCGAAGCGAAACAAAATGTTCCCTCCCATGGAACGATCAGTCATCACTGGGAGTTACTGGGGGTCTTGGGTAACCACGAACTACAACCACGGCAGAAATTCAAGGCCGGGTCACGACATGCGGCGACCAGTACTGGTACGAAGACTCGACTACGTATCTTCAAGGACCCACAACGACCATCCTCCTACTCGTGGACTAGCACCTACCTAGGATACAGTACTACCACCAACCTCCAGCCCACAGTAGATACGACGTGGGGACACCAGCCGGATTAATTATGTGGGTATCCTCCCCCCCTCCCAAGAGCCTTCGTTCCTTGCTACGAGTAACCGGTCTCGAACAAAGGCGCGAAGCGAAACAAAATGTTCCCTCCCATGGAACGATCAGTCATCACTGGGAGTTACTGGGGGTCTTGGGTAACCACGAACTACAACCACGGCAGAAATTCAAGGCCGGGTCACGACATGCGGCGACCAGTACTGGTACGAAGACTCGACTACGTATCTTCAAGGACCCACAACGACCATCCTCCTACTCGTGGACTAGCACCTACCTAGGATACAGTACTACCACCAACCTCCAGCCCACAGTAGATACGACGTGGGGACACCAGCCGGATTAATTATGTGGGTATCCTCCCCCCCTCCCAAGAGCCTTCGTTCCTTGCTACGAGTAACCGGTCTCGAACAAAGGCGCGAAGCGAAACAAAATGTTCCCTCCCATGGAACGATCAGTCATCACTGGGAGTTACTGGGGGTCTTGGGTAACCACGAACTACAACCACGGCAGAAATTCAAGGCCGGGTCACGACATGCGGCGACCAGTACTGGTACGAAGACTCGACTACGTATCTTCAAGGACCCACAACGACCATCCTCCTACTCGTGGACTAGCACCTACCTAGGATACAGTACTACCACCAACCTCCAGCCCACAGTAGATACGACGTGGGGACACCAGCCGGATTAATTATGTGGGTATCCTCCCCCCCTCCCAAGAGCCTTCGTTCCTTGCTACGAGTAACCGGTCTCGAACAAAGGCGCGAAGCGAAACAAAATGTTCCCTCCCATGGAACGATCAGTCATCACTGGGAGTTACTGGGGGTCTTGGGTAACCACGAACTACAACCACGGCAGAAATTCAAGGCCGGGTCACGACATGCGGCGACCAGTACTGGTACGAAGACTCGACTACGTATCTTCAAGGACCCACAACGACCATCCTCCTACTCGTGGACTAGCACCTACCTAGGATACAGTACTACCACCAACCTCCAGCCCACAGTAGATACGACGTGGGGACACCAGCCGGATTAATTATGTGGGTATCCTCCCCCCCTCCCAAGAGCCTTCGTTCCTTGCTACGAGTAACCGGTCTCGAACAAAGGCGCGAAGCGAAACAAAATGTTCCCTCCCATGGAACGATCAGTCATCACTGGGAGTTACTGGGGGTCTTGGGTAACCACGAACTACAACCACGGCAGAAATTCAAGGCCGGGTCACGACATGCGGCGACCAGTACTGGTACGAAGACTCGACTACGTATCTTCAAGGACCCACAACGACCATCCTCCTACTCGTGGACTAGCACCTACCTAGGATACAGTACTACCACCAACCTCCAGCCCACAGTAGATACGACGTGGGGACACCAGCCGGATTAATTATGTGGGTATCCTCCCCCCCTCCCAAGAGCCTTCGTTCCTTGCTACGAGTAACCGGTCTCGAACAAAGGCGCGAAGCGAAACAAAATGTTCCCTCCCATGGAACGATCAGTCATCACTGGGAGTTACTGGGGGTCTTGGGTAACCACGAACTACAACCACGGCAGAAATTCAAGGCCGGGTCACGACATGCGGCGACCAGTACTGGTACGAAGACTCGACTACGCATCTTCAAGGACCCACAACGACCATCCTCCTACTCGTGGACTAGCACCTACCTAGGATACAGTACTACCACCAACCTCCAGCCCACAGTAGATACGACGTGGGGACACCAGCCGGATTAATTATGTGGGTATCCTCCCCCCCTCCCAAGAGCCTTCGTTCCTTGCTACGAGTAACCGGTCTCGAACAAAGGCGCGAAGCGAAACAAAATGTTCCCTCCCATGGAACGATCAGTCATCACTGGGAGTTACTGGGGGTCTTGGGTAACCACGAACTACAACCACGGCAGAAATTCAAGGCCGGGTCACGACATGCGGCGACCAGTACTGGTACGAAGACTCGACTACGTATCTTCAAGGACCCACAACGACCATCCTCCTACTCGTGGACTAGCACCTACCTAGGATACAGTACTACCACCAACCTCCAGCCCACAGTAGATACGACGTGGGGACACCAGCCGGATTAATTATGTGGGTATCCTCCCCCCCTCCCAAGAGCCTTCGTTCCTTGCTACGAGTAACCGGTCTCGAACAAAGGCGCGAAGCGAAACAAAATGTTCCCTCCCATGGAACGATCAGTCATCACTGGGAGTTACTGGGGGTCTTGGGTAACCACGAACTACAACCACGGCAGAAATTCAAGGCCGGGTCACGACATGCGGCGACCAGTACTGGTACGAAGACTCGACTACGTATCTTCAAGGACCCACAACGACCATCCTCCTACTCGTGGACTAGCACCTACCTAGGATACAGTACTACCACCAACCTCCAGCCCACAGTAGATACGACGTGGGGACACCAGCCGGATTAATTATGTGGGTATCCTCCCCCCCTCCCAAGAGCCTTCGTTCCTTGCTACGAGTAACCGGTCTCGAACAAAGGCGCGAAGCGAAACAAAATGTTCCCTCCCATGGAACGATCAGTCATCACTGGGAGTTACTGGGGGTCTTGGGTAACCACGAACTACAACCACGGCAGAAATTCAAGGCCGGGTCACGACATGCGGCGACCAGTACTGGTACGAAGACTCGACTACGTATCTTCAAGGACCCACAACGACCATCCTCCTACTCGTGGACTAGCACCTACCTAGGATACAGTACTACCACCAACCTCCAGCCCACAGTAGATACGACGTGGGGACACCAGCCGGATTAATTATGTGGGTATCCTCCCCCCCTCCCAAGAGCCTTCGTTCCTTGCTACGAGTAACCGGTCTCGAACAAAGGCGCGAAGCGAAACAAAATGTTCCCTCCCATGGAACGATCAGTCATCACTGGGAGTTACTGGGGGTCTTGGGTAACCACGAACTACAACCACGGCAGAAATTCAAGGCCGGGTCACGACATGCGGCGACCAGTACTGGTACGAAGACTCGACTACGTATCTTCAAGGACCCACAACGACCATCCTCCTACTCGTGGACTAGCACCTACCTAGGATACAGTACTACCACCAACCTCCAGCCCACAGTAGATACGACGTGGGGACACCAGCCGGATTAATTATGTGGGTATCCTCCCCCCCTCCCAAGAGCCTTCGTTCCTTGCTACGAGTAACCGGTCTCGAACAAAGGCGCGAAGCGAAACAAAATGTTCCCTCCCATGGAACGATCAGTCATCACTGGGAGTTACTGGGGGTCTTGGGTAACCACGAACTACAACCACGGCAGAAATTCAAGGCCGGGTCACGACATGCGGCGACCAGTACTGGTACGAAGACTCGACTACGTATCTTCAAGGACCCACAACGACCATCCTCCTACTCGTGGACTAGCACCTACCTAGGATACAGTACTACCACCAACCTCCAGCCCACAGTAGATACGACGTGGGGACACCAGCCGGATTAATTATGTGGGTATCCTCCCCCCCTCCCAAGAGCCTTCGTTCCTTGCTACGAGTAACCGGTCTCGAACAAAGGCGCGAAGCGAAACAAAATGTTCCCTCCCATGGAACGATCAGTCATCACTGGGAGTTACTGGGGGTCTTGGGTAACCACGAACTACAACCACGGCAGAAATTCAAGGCCGGGTCACGACATGCGGCGACCAGTACTGGTACGAAGACTCGACTACGTATCTTCAAGGACCCACAACGACCATCCTCCTACTCGTGGACTAGCACCTACCTAGGATACAGTACTACCACCAACCTCCAGCCCACAGTAGATACGACGTGGGGACACCAGCCGGATTAATTATGTGGGTATCCTCCCCCCCTCCCAAGAGCCTTCGTTCCTTGCTACGAGTAACCGGTCTCGAACAAAGGCGCGAAGCGAAACAAAATGTTCCCTCCCATGGAACGATCAGTCATCACTGGGAGTTACTGGGGGTCTTGGGTAACCACGAACTACAACCACGGCAGAAATTCAAGGCCGGGTCACGACATGCGGCGACCAGTACTGGTACGAAGACTCGACTACGTATCTTCAAGGACCCACAACGACCATCCTCCTACTCGTGGACTAGCACCTACCTAGGATACAGTACTACCACCAACCTCCAGCCCACAGTAGATACGACGTGGGGACACCAGCCGGATTAATTATGTGGGTATCCTCCCCCCCTCCCAAGAGCCTTCGTTCCTTGCTACGAGTAACCGGTCTCGAACAAAGGCGCGAAGCGAAACAAAATGTTCCCTCCCATGGAACGATCAGTCATCACTGGGAGTTACTGGGGGTCTTGGGTAACCACGAACTACAACCACGGCAGAAATTCAAGGCCGGGTCACGACATGCGGCGACCAGTACTGGTACGAAGACTCGACTACGTATCTTCAAGGACCCACAACGACCATCCTCCTACTCGTGGACTAGCACCTACCTAGGATACAGTACTACCACCAACCTCCAGCCCACAGTAGATACGACGTGGGGACACCAGCCGGATTAATTATGTGGGTATCCTCCCCCCCTCCCAAGAGCCTTCGTTCCTTGCTACGAGTAACCGGTCTCGAACAAAGGCGCGAAGCGAAACAAAATGTTCCCTCCCATGGAACGATCAGTCATCACTGGGAGTTACTGGGGGTCTTGGGTAACCACGAACTACAACCACGGCAGAAATTCAAGGCCGGGTCACGACATGCGGCGACCAGTACTGGTACGAAGACTCGACTACGTATCTTCAAGGACCCACAACGACCATCCTCCTACTCGTGGACTAGCACCTACCTAGGATACAGTACTACCACCAACCTCCAGCCCACAGTAGATACGACGTGGGGACACCAGCCGGATTAATTATGTGGGTATCCTCCCCCCCTCCCAAGAGCCTTCGTTCCTTGCTACGAGTAACCGGTCTCGAACAAAGGCGCGAAGCGAAACAAAATGTTCCCTCCCATGGAACGATCAGTCATCACTGGGAGTTACTGGGGGTCTTGGGTAACCACGAACTACAACCACGGCAGAAATTCAAGGCCGGGTCACGACATGCGGCGACCAGTACTGGTACGAAGACTCGACTACGTATCTTCAAGGACCCACAACGACCATCCTCCTACTCGTGGACTAGCACCTACCTAGGATACAGTACTACCACCAACCTCCAGCCCACAGTAGATACGACGTGGGGACACCAGCCGGATTAATTATGTGGGTATCCTCCCCCCCTCCCAAGAGCCTTCGTTCCTTGCTACGAGTAACCGGTCTCGAACAAAGGCGCGAAGCGAAACAAAATGTTCCCTCCCATGGAACGATCAGTCATCACTGGGAGTTACTGGGGGTCTTGGGTAACCACGAACTACAACCACGGCAGAAATTCAAGGCCGGGTCACGACATGCGGCGACCAGTACTGGTACGAAGACTCGACTACGTATCTTCAAGGACCCACAACGACCATCCTCCTACTCGTGGACTAGCACCTACCTAGGATACAGTACTACCACCAACCTCCAGCCCACAGTAGATACGACGTGGGGACACCAGCCGGATTAATTATGTGGGTATCCTCCCCCCCTCCCAAGAGCCTTCGTTCCTTGCTACGAGTAACCGGTCTCGAACAAAGGCGCGAAGCGAAACAAAATGTTCCCTCCCATGGAACGATCAGTCATCACTGGGAGTTACTGGGGGTCTTGGGTAACCACGAACTACAACCACGGCAGAAATTCAAGGCCGGGTCACGACATGCGGCGACCAGTACTGGTACGAAGACTCGACTACGTATCTTCAAGGACCCACAACGACCATCCTCCTACTCGTGGACTAGCACCTACCTAGGATACAGTACTACCACCAACCTCCAGCCCACAGTAGATACGACGTGGGGACACCAGCCGGATTAATTATGTGGGTATCCTCCCCCCCTCCCAAGAGCCTTCGTTCCTTGCTACGAGTAACCGGTCTCGAACAAAGGCGCGAAGCGAAACAAAATGTTCCCTCCCATGGAACGATCAGTCATCACTGGGAGTTACTGGGGGTCTTGGGTAACCACGAACTACAACCACGGCAGAAATTCAAGGCCGGGTCACGACATGCGGCGACCAGTACTGGTACGAAGACTCGACTACGTATCTTCAAGGACCCACAACGACCATCCTCCTACTCGTGGACTAGCACCTACCTAGGATACAGTACTACCACCAACCTCCAGCCCACAGTAGATACGACGTGGGGACACCAGCCGGATTAATTATGTGGGTATCCCTCCCCCCCCCCTCCCCAGAGCCTTCGTTCCGTGCTACGAGTAACCGGTCTCGAACAAAGGCGCGAAGCGAAACAAAATGTTCCCTCCCATGGAACGATCAGTCATCACTGGGAGTTACTGGGGGTCTTGGGTAACCACGAACTACAACCACGGCAGAAATTCAAGGCCGGGTCACGACATGCGGCGACCAGTACTGGTACGAAGACTCGACTACGTATCTTCAAGGACCCACAACGACCATCCTCCCTACTCGTGGACTAGCACCTACCTAGGATACAGTACTACCACCAACCTCCAGCCCACAGTAGATACGACGTGGGGGATACCAGCCGGATTAATTATGTGGGTATCCTCCCCCCCCTCCCAAGAGCCTTCGTTCCTTGCTACGAGTAACCGGTCTCGAACAAAGGCGCGAAGCGAAACAAAATGTTCCCTCCCATGGAACGATCAGTCATCACTGGGAGTTACTGGGGGTCTTGGGTAACCACGAACTACAACCACTGCAGAAAATTCAAGGCCGGGTCACGACATGCGGCGACCAGTACTGGTACGAAGACTCGACTACGTTATCTTCAAGGACCCACAACGACCATCCTCCTACTCGTGGACTAGCACCTACCTAGGATACAGTACTACCACCAAATTCCAGCCCACAGTAGATACGACGTGGGGACACCAGCCGGATTAATTATGTGGGTATCCTCCCCCCCTCCCAAGAGCCTTCGTTCCTTGCTACGAGTAACCGGTCTCGAACAAAGGCGCGAAGCGAAACAAAATGTTCCCTCCCATGGAACGATCAGTCATCACTGGGAGTTACTGGGGGTCTTGGGTAACCACGAACTACAACCACGGCAGAAATTCAAGGCCGGGTCACGACATGCGGCGACCAGTACTGGTACGAAGACTCGACTACGTATCTTCAAGGACCCACAACGACCATCCTCCTACTCGTGGACTAGCACCTACCTAGGATACAGTACTACCACCAACCTCCAGCCCACAGTAGATACGACGTGGGGACACCAGCCGGATTAATTATGTGGGTATCCTCCCCCCCTCCCAAGAGCCTTCGTTCCTTGCTACGAGTAACCGGTCTCGAACAAAGGCGCGAAGCGAAACAAAATGTTCCCTCCCATGGAACGATCAGTCATCACTGGGAGTTACTGGGGGTCTTGGGTAACCACGAACTACAACCACGGCAGAAATTCAAGGCCGGGTCACGACATGCGGCGACCAGTACTGGTACGAAGACTCGACTACGTATCTTCAAGGACCCACAACGACCATCCTCCTACTCGTGGACTAGCACCTACCTAGGATACAGTACTACCACCAACCTCCAGCCCACAGTAGATACGACGTGGGGACACCAGCCGGATTAATTATGTGGGTATCCTCCCCCCCTCCCAAGAGCCTTCGTTCCTTGCTACGAGTAACCGGTCTCGAACAAAGGCGCGAAGCGAAACAAAATGTTCCCTCCCATGGAACGATCAGTCATCACTGGGAGTTACTGGGGGTCTTGGGTAACCACGAACTACAACCACGGCAGAAATTCAAGGCCGGGTCACGACATGCGGCGACCAGTACTGGTACGAAGACTCGACTACGTATCTTCAAGGACCCACAACGACCATCCTCCTACTCGTGGACTAGCACCTACCTAGGATACAGTACTACCACCAACCTCCAGCCCACAGTAGATACGACGTGGGGACACCAGCCGGATTAATTATGTGGGTATCCTCCCCCCCTCCCAAGAGCCTTCGTTCCTTGCTACGAGTAACCGGTCTCGAACAAAGGCGCGAAGCGAAACAAAATGTTCCCTCCCATGGAACGATCAGTCATCACTGGGAGTTACTGGGGGTCTTGGGTAACCACGAACTACAACCACGGCAGAAATTCAAGGCCGGGTCACGACATGCGGCGACCAGTACTGGTACGAAGACTCGACTACGTATCTTCAAGGACCCACAACGACCATCCTCCTACTCGTGGACTAGCACCTACCTAGGATACAGTACTACCACCAACCTCCAGCCCACAGTAGATACGACGTGGGGACACCAGCCGGATTAATTATGTGGGTATCCTCCCCCCCTCCCAAGAGCCTTCGTTCCTTGCTACGAGTAACCGGTCTCGAACAAAGGCGCGAAGCGAAACAAAATGTTCCCTCCCATGGAACGATCAGTCATCACTGGGAGTTACTGGGGGTCTTGGGTAACCACGAACTACAACCACGGCAGAAATTCAAGGCCGGGTCACGACATGCGGCGACCAGTACTGGTACGAAGACTCGACTACGTATCTTCAAGGACCCACAACGACCATCCTCCTACTCGTGGACTAGCACCTACCTAGGATACAGTACTACCACCAACCTCCAGCCCACAGTAGATACGACGTGGGGACACCAGCCGGATTAATTATGTGGGTATCCTCCCCCCCTCCCAAGAGCCTTCGTTCCTTGCTACGAGTAACCGGTCTCGAACAAAGGCGCGAAGCGAAACAAAATGTTCCCTCCCATGGAACGATCAGTCATCACTGGGAGTTACTGGGGGTCTTGGGTAACCACGAACTACAACCACGGCAGAAATTCAAGGCCGGGTCACGACATGCGGCGACCAGTACTGGTACGAAGACTCGACTACGTATCTTCAAGGACCCACAACGACCATCCTCCTACTCGTGGACTAGCACCTACCTAGGATACAGTACTACCACCAACCTCCAGCCCACAGTAGATACGACGTGGGGACACCAGCCGGATTAATTATGTGGGTATCCTCCCCCCCTCCCAAGAGCCTTCGTTCCTTGCTACGAGTAACCGGTCTCGAACAAAGGCGCGAAGCGAAACAAAATGTTCCCTCCCATGGAACGATCAGTCATCACTGGGAGTTACTGGGGGTCTTGGGTAACCACGAACTACAACCACGGCAGAAATTCAAGGCCGGGTCACGACATGCGGCGACCAGTACTGGTACGAAGACTCGACTACGTATCTTCAAGGACCCACAACGACCATCCTCCTACTCGTGGACTAGCACCTACCTAGGATACAGTACTACCACCAACCTCCAGCCCACAGTAGATACGACGTGGGGACACCAGCCGGATTAATTATGTGGGTATCCTCCCCCCCTCCCAAGAGCCTTCGTTCCTTGCTACGAGTAACCGGTCTCGAACAAAGGCGCGAAGCGAAACAAAATGTTCCCTCCCATGGAACGATCAGTCATCACTGGGAGTTACTGGGGGTCTTGGGTAACCACGAACTACAACCACGGCAGAAATTCAAGGCCGGGTCACGACATGCGGCGACCAGTACTGGTACGAAGACTCGACTACGTATCTTCAAGGACCCACAACGACCATCCTCCTACTCGTGGACTAGCACCTACCTAGGATACAGTACTACCACCAACCTCCAGCCCACAGTAGATACGACGTGGGGACACCAGCCGGATTAATTATGTGGGTATCCTCCCCCCCTCCCAAGAGCCTTCGTTCCTTGCTACGAGTAACCGGTCTCGAACAAAGGCGCGAAGCGAAACAAAATGTTCCCTCCCATGGAACGATCAGTCATCACTGGGAGTTACTGGGGGTCTTGGGTAACCACGAACTACAACCACGGCAGAAATTCAAGGCCGGGTCACGACATGCGGCGACCAGTACTGGTACGAAGACTCGACTACGTATCTTCAAGGACCCACAACGACCATCCTCCTACTCGTGGACTAGCACCTACCTAGGATACAGTACTACCACCAACCTCCAGCCCACAGTAGATACGACGTGGGGACACCAGCCGGATTAATTATGTGGGTATCCTCCCCCCCTCCCAAGAGCCTTCGTTCCTTGCTACGAGTAACCGGTCTCGAACAAAGGCGCGAAGCGAAACAAAATGTTCCCTCCCATGGAACGATCAGTCATCACTGGGAGTTACTGGGGGTCTTGGGTAACCACGAACTACAACCACGGCAGAAATTCAAGGCCGGGTCACGACATGCGGCGACCAGTACTGGTACGAAGACTCGACTACGTATCTTCAAGGACCCACAACGACCATCCTCCTACTCGTGGACTAGCACCTACCTAGGATACAGTACTACCACCAACCTCCAGCCCACAGTAGATACGACGTGGGGACACCAGCCGGATTAATTATGTGGGTATCCTCCCCCCCTCCCAAGAGCCTTCGTTCCTTGCTACGAGTAACCGGTCTCGAACAAAGGCGCGAAGCGAAACAAAATGTTCCCTCCCATGGAACGATCAGTCATCACTGGGAGTTACTGGGGGTCTTGGGTAACCACGAACTACAACCACGGCAGAAATTCAAGGCCGGGTCACGACATGCGGCGACCAGTACTGGTACGAAGACTCGACTACGTATCTTCAAGGACCCACAACGACCATCCTCCTACTCGTGGACTAGCACCTACCTAGGATACAGTACTACCACCAACCTCCAGCCCACAGTAGATACGACGTGGGGACACCAGCCGGATTAATTATGTGGGTATCCTCCCCCCCTCCCAAGAGCCTTCGTTCCTTGCTACGAGTAACCGGTCTCGAACAAAGGCGCGAAGCGAAACAAAATGTTCCCTCCCATGGAACGATCAGTCATCACTGGGAGTTACTGGGGGTCTTGGGTAACCACGAACTACAACCACGGCAGAAATTCAAGGCCGGGTCACGACATGCGGCGACCAGTACTGGTACGAAGACTCGACTACGTATCTTCAAGGACCCACAACGACCATCCTCCTACTCGTGGACTAGCACCTACCTAGGATACAGTACTACCACCAACCTCCAGCCCACAGTAGATACGACGTGGGGACACCAGCCGGATTAATTATGTGGGTATCCTCCCCCCCTCCCAAGAGCCTTCGTTCCTTGCTACGAGTAACCGGTCTCGAACAAAGGCGCGAAGCGAAACAAAATGTTCCCTCCCATGGAACGATCAGTCATCACTGGGAGTTACTGGGGGTCTTGGGTAACCACGAACTACAACCACGGCAGAAATTCAAGGCCGGGTCACGACATGCGGCGACCAGTACTGGTACGAAGACTCGACTACGTATCTTCAAGGACCCACAACGACCATCCTCCTACTCGTGGACTAGCACCTACCTAGGATACAGTACTACCACCAACCTCCAGCCCACAGTAGATACGACGTGGGGACACCAGCCGGATTAATTATGTGGGTATCCTCCCCCCCTCCCAAGAGCCTTCGTTCCTTGCTACGAGTAACCGGTCTCGAACAAAGGCGCGAAGCGAAACAAAATGTTCCCTCCCATGGAACGATCAGTCATCACTGGGAGTTACTGGGGGTCTTGGGTAACCACGAACTACAACCACGGCAGAAATTCAAGGCCGGGTCACGACATGCGGCGACCAGTACTGGTACGAAGACTCGACTACGTATCTTCAAGGACCCACAACGACCATCCTCCTACTCGTGGACTAGCACCTACCTAGGATACAGTACTACCACCAACCTCCAGCCCACAGTAGATACGACGTGGGGACACCAGCCGGATTAATTATGTGGGTATCCTCCCCCCCTCCCAAGAGCCTTCGTTCCTTGCTACGAGTAACCGGTCTCGAACAAAGGCGCGAAGCGAAACAAAATGTTCCCTCCCATGGAACGATCAGTCATCACTGGGAGTTACTGGGGGTCTTGGGTAACCACGAACTACAACCACGGCAGAAATTCAAGGCCGGGTCACGACATGCGGCGACCAGTACTGGTACGAAGACTCGACTACGTATCTTCAAGGACCCACAACGACCATCCTCCTACTCGTGGACTAGCACCTACCTAGGATACAGTACTACCACCAACCTCCAGCCCACAGTAGATACGACGTGGGGACACCAGCCGGATTAATTATGTGGGTATCCTCCCCCCCTCCCAAGAGCCTTCGTTCCTTGCTACGAGTAACCGGTCTCGAACAAAGGCGCGAAGCGAAACAAAATGTTCCCTCCCATGGAACGATCAGTCATCACTGGGAGTTACTGGGGGTCTTGGGTAACCACGAACTACAACCACGGCAGAAATTCAAGGCCGGGTCACGACATGCGGCGACCAGTACTGGTACGAAGACTCGACTACGTATCTTCAAGGACCCACAACGACCATCCTCCTACTCGTGGACTAGCACCTACCTAGGATACAGTACTACCACCAACCTCCAGCCCACAGTAGATACGACGTGGGGACACCAGCCGGATTAATTATGTGGGTATCCTCCCCCCCTCCCAAGAGCCTTCGTTCCTTGCTACGAGTAACCGGTCTCGAACAAAGGCGCGAAGCGAAACAAAATGTTCCCTCCCATGGAACGATCAGTCATCACTGGGAGTTACTGGGGGTCTTGGGTAACCACGAACTACAACCACGGCAGAAATTCAAGGCCGGGTCACGACATGCGGCGACCAGTACTGGTACGAAGACTCGACTACGTATCTTCAAGGACCCACAACGACCATCCTCCTACTCGTGGACTAGCACCTACCTAGGATACAGTACTACCACCAACCTCCAGCCCACAGTAGATACGACGTGGGGACACCAGCCGGATTAATTATGTGGGTATCCTCCCCCCCTCCCAAGAGCCTTCGTTCCTTGCTACGAGTAACCGGTCTCGAACAAAGGCGCGAAGCGAAACAAAATGTTCCCTCCCATGGAACGATCAGTCATCACTGGGAGTTACTGGGGGTCTTGGGTAACCACGAACTACAACCACGGCAGAAATTCAAGGCCGGGTCACGACATGCGGCGACCAGTACTGGTACGAAGACTCGACTACGTATCTTCAAGGACCCACAACGACCATCCTCCTACTCGTGGACTAGCACCTACCTAGGATACAGTACTACCACCAACCTCCAGCCCACAGTAGATACGACGTGGGGACACCAGCCGGATTAATTATGTGGGTATCCTCCCCCCCTCCCAAGAGCCTTCGTTCCTTGCTACGAGTAACCGGTCTCGAACAAAGGCGCGAAGCGAAACAAAATGTTCCCTCCCATGGAACGATCAGTCATCACTGGGAGTTACTGGGGGTCTTGGGTAACCACGAACTACAACCACGGCAGAAATTCAAGGCCGGGTCACGACATGCGGCGACCAGTACTGGTACGAAGACTCGACTACGTATCTTCAAGGACCCACAACGACCATCCTCCTACTCGTGGACTAGCACCTACCTAGGATACAGTACTACCACCAACCTCCAGCCCACAGTAGATACGACGTGGGGACACCAGCCGGATTAATTATGTGGGTATCCTCCCCCCCTCCCAAGAGCCTTCGTTCCTTGCTACGAGTAACCGGTCTCGAACAAAGGCGCGAAGCGAAACAAAATGTTCCCTCCCATGGAACGATCAGTCATCACTGGGAGTTACTGGGGGTCTTGGGTAACCACGAACTACAACCACGGCAGAAATTCAAGGCCGGGTCACGACATGCGGCGACCAGTACTGGTACGAAGACTCGACTACGTATCTTCAAGGACCCACAACGACCATCCTCCTACTCGTGGACTAGCACCTACCTAGGATACAGTACTACCACCAACCTCCAGCCCACAGTAGATACGACGTGGGGACACCAGCCGGATTAATTATGTGGGTATCCTCCCCCCCTCCCAAGAGCCTTCGTTCCTTGCTACGAGTAACCGGTCTCGAACAAAGGCGCGAAGCGAAACAAAATGTTCCCTCCCATGGAACGATCAGTCATCACTGGGAGTTACTGGGGGTCTTGGGTAACCACGAACTACAACCACGGCAGAAATTCAAGGCCGGGTCACGACATGCGGCGACCAGTACTGGTACGAAGACTCGACTACGTATCTTCAAGGACCCACAACGACCATCCTCCTACTCGTGGACTAGCACCTACCTAGGATACAGTACTACCACCAACCTCCAGCCCACAGTAGATACGACGTGGGGACACCAGCCGGATTAATTATGTGGGTATCCTCCCCCCCTCCCAAGAGCCTTCGTTCCTTGCTACGAGTAACCGGTCTCGAACAAAGGCGCGAAGCGAAACAAAATGTTCCCTCCCATGGAACGATCAGTCATCACTGGGAGTTACTGGGGGTCTTGGGTAACCACGAACTACAACCACGGCAGAAATTCAAGGCCGGGTCACGACATGCGGCGACCAGTACTGGTACGAAGACTCGACTACGTATCTTCAAGGACCCACAACGACCATCCTCCTACTCGTGGACTAGCACCTACCTAGGATACAGTACTACCACCAACCTCCAGCCCACAGTAGATACGACGTGGGGACACCAGCCGGATTAATTATGTGGGTATCCTCCCCCCCTCCCAAGAGCCTTCGTTCCTTGCTACGAGTAACCGGTCTCGAACAAAGGCGCGAAGCGAAACAAAATGTTCCCTCCCATGGAACGATCAGTCATCACTGGGAGTTACTGGGGGTCTTGGGTAACCACGAACTACAACCACGGCAGAAATTCAAGGCCGGGTCACGACATGCGGCGACCAGTACTGGTACGAAGACTCGACTACGTATCTTCAAGGACCCACAACGACCATCCTCCTACTCGTGGACTAGCACCTACCTAGGATACAGTACTACCACCAACCTCCAGCCCACAGTAGATACGACGTGGGGACACCAGCCGGATTAATTATGTGGGTATCCTCCCCCCCTCCCAAGAGCCTTCGTTCCTTGCTACGAGTAACCGGTCTCGAACAAAGGCGCGAAGCGAAACAAAATGTTCCCTCCCATGGAACGATCAGTCATCACTGGGAGTTACTGGGGGTCTTGGGTAACCACGAACTACAACCACGGCAGAAATTCAAGGCCGGGTCACGACATGCGGCGACCAGTACTGGTACGAAGACTCGACTACGTATCTTCAAGGACCCACAACGACCATCCTCCTACTCGTGGACTAGCACCTACCTAGGATACAGTACTACCACCAACCTCCAGCCCACAGTAGATACGACGTGGGGACACCAGCCGGATTAATTATGTGGGTATCCTCCCCCCCTCCCAAGAGCCTTCGTTCCTTGCTACGAGTAACCGGTCTCGAACAAAGGCGCGAAGCGAAACAAAATGTTCCCTCCCATGGAACGATCAGTCATCACTGGGAGTTACTGGGGGTCTTGGGTAACCACGAACTACAACCACGGCAGAAATTCAAGGCCGGGTCACGACATGCGGCGACCAGTACTGGTACGAAGACTCGACTACGTATCTTCAAGGACCCACAACGACCATCCTCCTACTCGTGGACTAGCACCTACCTAGGATACAGTACTACCACCAACCTCCAGCCCACAGTAGATACGACGTGGGGACACCAGCCGGATTAATTATGTGGGTATCCTCCCCCCCTCCCAAGAGCCTTCGTTCCTTGCTACGAGTAACCGGTCTCGAACAAAGGCGCGAAGCGAAACAAAATGTTCCCTCCCATGGAACGATCAGTCATCACTGGGAGTTACTGGGGGTCTTGGGTAACCACGAACTACAACCACGGCAGAAATTCAAGGCCGGGTCACGACATGCGGCGACCAGTACTGGTACGAAGACTCGACTACGTATCTTCAAGGACCCACAACGACCATCCTCCTACTCGTGGACTAGCACCTACCTAGGATACAGTACTACCACCAACCTCCAGCCCACAGTAGATACGACGTGGGGACACCAGCCGGATTAATTATGTGGGTATCCTCCCCCCCTCCCAAGAGCCTTCGTTCCTTGCTACGAGTAACCGGTCTCGAACAAAGGCGCGAAGCGAAACAAAATGTTCCCTCCCATGGAACGATCAGTCATCACTGGGAGTTACTGGGGGTCTTGGGTAACCACGAACTACAACCACGGCAGAAATTCAAGGCCGGGTCACGACATGCGGCGACCAGTACTGGTACGAAGACTCGACTACGTATCTTCAAGGACCCACAACGACCATCCTCCTACTCGTGGACTAGCACCTACCTAGGATACAGTACTACCACCAACCTCCAGCCCACAGTAGATACGACGTGGGGACACCAGCCGGATTAATTATGTGGGTATCCTCCCCCCCTCCCAAGAGCCTTCGTTCCTTGCTACGAGTAACCGGTCTCGAACAAAGGCGCGAAGCGAAACAAAATGTTCCCTCCCATGGAACGATCAGTCATCACTGGGAGTTACTGGGGGTCTTGGGTAACCACGAACTACAACCACGGCAGAAATTCAAGGCCGGGTCACGACATGCGGCGACCAGTACTGGTACGAAGACTCGACTACGTATCTTCAAGGACCCACAACGACCATCCTCCTACTCGTGGACTAGCACCTACCTAGGATACAGTACTACCACCAACCTCCAGCCCACAGTAGATACGACGTGGGGACACCAGCCGGATTAATTATGTGGGTATCCTCCCCCCCTCCCAAGAGCCTTCGTTCCTTGCTACGAGTAACCGGTCTCGAACAAAGGCGCGAAGCGAAACAAAATGTTCCCTCCCATGGAACGATCAGTCATCACTGGGAGTTACTGGGGGTCTTGGGTAACCACGAACTACAACCACGGCAGAAATTCAAGGCCGGGTCACGACATGCGGCGACCAGTACTGGTACGAAGACTCGACTACGTATCTTCAAGGACCCACAACGACCATCCTCCTACTCGTGGACTAGCACCTACCTAGGATACAGTACTACCACCAACCTCCAGCCCACAGTAGATACGACGTGGGGACACCAGCCGGATTAATTATGTGGG
>JARUPZ010000966.1:0-26311 GCA_031213475.1 Nereocystis luetkeana | reverse complement strand
GAACATTAGAGTCTATTACTTTTACAGAACCTCCCATTTTTTAGGAAGGCAAATTAGATATATTATAATAAAACTTATATTAGAAATGTTAAAAATAAGATTTAAACGCGGTGGTCGCAAAAAACAACCTTTTTATAGAATTGTGGTAATGGATGTTAGAACAAAAAGAGATGGAAAAGTATTAGAGGAATTAGGGTTCTATAACCCGATGGATAAAACTTTCCATATTAATCGTGAGCGAACAATTCTTAGACTAGCTAATGGTGTTCAACCCACGGAAGTGGTTAAAAACTTATTAAGAAAGTCTTCTGGTTTTTAAAAGAAAATAATATATTATATAAGTAATTTATTGATGTTAAATAAGAGTGTCTATGTCTTTAAGATTATTTGGAGCAAAAACTATTTAGGATTAGCTGTAGATAAAAAATTCCAAAATAATCGTACATTGCCCATCACTACTTTTTTTTTTTGGCCTAGAGAGAATGGGTGGCAATTATTAAAAGAAGAATTATCCTATAAACCATGGATGTCAAAAGATGATTCGATTGATATATTAAATGCTTATACTGAGATTATAAATTATTGGTTATTAAATGTTAACGAGGTGGAGAGTATAACAAAGTTAATAAGAGATAGTTCAAAATTTAAATTTGAACTTTTGGCTAAATTTTAATTTTTAGTCATAAAAATAGCCTATAGGCTATTTTTATGACTAAAAATATCTATGTTTAAATTTTATATCAGATTTTAGTAAATGCTAAATAAAAATAGAAAAACCCTACAAATTCTTTTTTTAATTAAAGATTTAGATCCCATTTTTTTCGAATTTTTAATTGATAATATCGAATACCCTAATAAAAAACTTACATTTAATAAAAATGAAAGCCTTGAAGCTTCTAATATAAATATTATATTATTTATTATTTATTATAATGTCTTTTCTACCAAGCAATTAAATAAATTAACTGCGAATAACGCGAAAGAGAATTTATTCTACCATATGAACAAAGGTAAACAAAGAGTAATCGCAAAGTTTTTAACTAAAGACTTAAAACAGCAGCTTCAAAAAAACTTTTTTTTAAGTATTAATCAAACAAAAGCTCATAAAATGGGTTCTTCGAAAATTTTAACTTCTATTAAAACATTACAACATTTTAATTTAATTTGAATAAAAAAGAACTGGGGTAGGAGGATTCGAACCTACGAATGGCGGAGTCAAAGTCCACTGCCTTACCACTTGGCTATACCCCAAAAAGAATCTATAAATCAATCTATAAGCTATAATATTCTCTGAGCTAGGAGGGATTCGAACCCCCGACACCGTGGTTCGTAGCCACGCGCTCTAGTCCACTGAGCTACAAGCCCTATATGAATATAATACATTACTTTACTATTTCATAATACAAGAAACAATTTTTAATCCCACTATTTATAATTCTTTTAAGTTTATTAGTAAATTGATCTAAATTTAAAAATATCAATATAATTAAAATGGTACGTTATAGAGGACCGCGTTTAAAAATTATTAAAAGATTTGGTGACTTACCAGGTTTAACGAGAAAAGTAGTATTAAAAAAACAGAATGCACAAGGAAAAGAGACAACTGACCAGAAAACTCCAAAAGCATCAGCTTATAAAATTAGATTAAATGAAAAACAAAAATTACGTTACAATTATGGGGTAACTGAATCACAATTATTAAGGTATGTTAGGGAAGCAAGAAGAAGAAAAGGTTTAACAGGCTTTTTATTAATGCAACTTTTAGAAATGCGCTTAGATAATATTATTTTTCGTTTAGGGTTAGCTCCCACAATCCCTGCTGCAAGGCAAATTGTTAACCACGGGCATGTCTTAATAAATAAAAAAAGAGTTAATATACCTAGTTTTCAATGTCGACCAAATGATTCTATTAGTTTTTCTGCAAAACCTAAAGCAATAGCCTTAATTAAAGCTAATTTAAATCAAGGAGAAAATGCAACTTCGAATGATAATGTTTTAAACAGTCATTTAGAATTTGACCAAAAATTATTAACAGGTAAAATACTAAATTTAGTAAAACGCAAAGATCTTAGATTTAAAATAAACGATATGCTTGTTATTGAATACTACTCAAGACTTGCTTAAAAATCAATATTTATAATAAAAACAAAAGAAAGGTTTATCCTCTCTTTTGTTTTTTATGTTTTTTACTAGTCCTAGTTTAGTTTTTTTGCTTCTTCCTCTTTATCTATCACTAAACCTTCTATTGTTGTTGAAAGTTTTCTTGATAAAGCCATTTCACTATTAGATTTTGAAGGTTCAACCATAGGGTAACAATTTTCGTCTTCTAAGACATTACATTCAAGTAGAACAGGTTCAGGCCCTTCCAATGTATCCCTTAATGTGGGCCAGATTTCTGATTGTCGTTCAGTATACATACTTTTAATACCATAAGCATTTGCAAGTACATCGAACTTTGGTGCTCCTTCTGCCATATTAGAGTGAGAGTATCGACTTTCGTAAAATGTTTCTTGCCACTGACGTACCATCCCTTGCCAATGGTTATTAATAATAATAATTTTAATTCTTAACTTATATTTAGAAATTGTTCCTAATTCTTGTAAATTCATTTGGAAACTAGAATCACCAGTAATACAAATAATATCTTCTTTTGGATACGCTACAGCTGCACCAATGGCAGCAGGTAAGCCAAACCCCATTGTACCTAAACCAGCACTAGATAACCATTTACGTCGTTTACATTTTGTGTACTGTGCAGCCCACATTTGGTGTTGTCCAACATCAGTAGTAATTATTGCATAAGGTCTAATATCTGTTAATGTTTTAATAACAGTTTGAGGTAATAAAACATCATCAACTGTTTTAGGTAATAATGAGTAATCTCCAGGAATTGGTAGTAATGGAAACTCCTGCTTCCATTCTATAGTCTTTTTATACCATTTTTTAAATTCCTTTCGGAGTGGTTTCTTTAGCCATCTATGTTCTGGTCGATCCATTAATAATAGAAACTTTGTTAAGATTTTTTTAATATCACCTACAATACCAATACCAACATTTTTGTTTTTACCAATTTCTGCCTCATCAACATCAATATGGATAATAAAAGCTTTGCAAGCAAAATCTTGTAATTTTCCAGTAACTCTATCATCAAACCTAGCACCAACTGCAATCAATAAATCACAATTTGCTACCGAAAAATTAGCATACACAGTGCCATGCATACCTAACATACCTAAAGATAATCTATTATTTTCATTGAATGCTCCTTTTCCTGTTAAAGTTGTTGTCACAGGGATTTGATAGCGATAAGCAAACCGAGCTAATTGACGCCCTGCTTGTGAGCTTACAACTCCACCACCAATGTATAATAAGGGCCTTGAAGATTCTGACAGCCTTTGTAAGGCCATTCTTATTTTGTCAGTTTGGTTCTTAAATTTATATCTCCAACCTAAGACTTTATGTACAGTTGTTGCATAGCATGGGATAAACCTTTTTATTTTTTCTAAACCTACATTTTTTGGTATATCAATTAAAACTGGCCCAGGTCTTCCATTTTGCGAGACATATATTGCTTCTGCAAGAATTTGAGACAAAAATCTAGATTCCAAAACAACATACGAATGTTTAACTAAGGACAAGGTTATGCCATAAATATCAATTTCTTGAAAAGCATCAGTCCCAAGAAATTGAGTTCCTACTTGGCCAGTCAAAACTATCATTGGTATTGAATCTAAGTAAGCAGTTGCAATACCAGTAACTAAATTCGTTGCACCTGGACCTGATGTAGCAAAACAAACACCAACTTGGCCACTAGACCTACTAAAACCATCTGCAGCATGCGTTGCAGCTTGTTCATGCCTTACAAGATAATGTTTAATAAATTTTTTGTCTTCCCAAAAAAATAATTCATCATAAATAGGTAATATGGCTCCTCCAGGATAACCAAAAACTGAATGAATTTCACTACGGACTAATGTATCAAAAAGAGCAAATGCTCCAGTATGAAGATATAAGCTTTTCTCTTCAATTTCTTGGATATCTTTAAAAAGATCCACTTTTTTTATATTTTTCTTTTCGGTAATAATTGAACTTTGGTTATAATAGGTTTTTTCAGAGATATTTTGCATCTCAAGTCCAGATGATTGCGACCTTTTGGTACGATCTAATTCTCCCCGTCGCGAACTACGTCGTTTAAAATAATCTTTTTTAGAATATTTCATTTGGGTATTGCGAAAAGGGCTTTTTGAAAAATAATATATTTGTTGTTCTACTTTTTCTATTGGTTCTATTTCTTTTGACTTTAATTCTGGTTGAGAATTTTCCCCATAGTAGGGCATTAAATTAAAAAATTGTTGGGTTGTCATAAATTAATTATTTTTTAAATATAATAATAAAGTAAGTGTAATAAATTAATTTAATCTATACTTAGCATTCCTTTTAAAATGCAAAATAAAGTAATTAAAATACTTATTAAAAAAAAAAAAATTATTTTTTTATCATTAAACTTTTTGAACTGTTCAATAATAGGTGTTAATAATATTAAAATTAATCCCAGCATTGAAGATATAAAAAATCTTGGATAACGTAATAAATTATCCCAAAAAACCATTTATGAAACCTTTTATTTATTTATTTTATTGACACTCTTCTTAATAAAAACTCTATTAGTAAACCAAGATGATTAAAAGAGCATACATTTAGTTTATAATTTAACAAAAAAAAAAGAATTATGAAACCAATTTGTTTTACTCTAGCACATAGCTTATAATATATAAATAAGAATCGATATTTCTATTGGATTCTGTAAATAGTTATATAGTAAAGTATAAAAAATCTATACTTTTTTTATATTTTATTATGTAGAGAGTAATATAGTATTATACTATAACTCTATCTGATATCTGACACAAGTCTTAAAAATTTACAAAAAAATAATCTATTTATGACACTACTTATTCTTGGAGGAACAGGAACCTTAGGTCGACAAATTGTTAGGAAAGCTTTAGAGAATGGTTTTCAAGTACGTTGTATTGTTCGTAATAAAAGAGCCGCCAATTTTTTAAAAGAATGGGGAGCTGAATTAGTTTATGGTGATTTAACAATACCAGAAACTTTACCACTTTCCTTCCAAGGTGTGACAGCTATAATTGATGCATCGACTACAAAACCTGAGGATAACACTGAATTAATATATGTAGACTGGTATGGTAAATTAATTGTAATCGAATTATCAAAATATGCTCAACTAAAACGCTTTATATTTTTATCAATTTTGAATTCGGAGAAATATCCTTATATAACTTTAATGCAAATGAAATATAGAATAGAAAAGTTTATAAAGAGTTCAACCATCCCATTTACTATTTTTAAATATGCTGGCTTTTTCCAAGGACTTATATATCAATATGCAATACCTATTTTAGAACAAAAATCTATTTTAGTTACACTAGAATCACCAACAATTGCTTATATAGATACTCAAGATGCTGCATTTTTTTGCATAAAAAGTTTATCTATTAAAGAAACAGAAAATAAAATATTTGCTACTGGAAGTTCTCAAGCTTGGAAATCAGAGGAAATTATTGAACTTTGTGAAAAGCTATCGGGACAAAAGGCAAAAACCCAAACAATACCTGTATTTCTTTTAAAAGTTTTTAGACAAATAACAGGGTTTTTTGAGTGGAGTCTTAAAATTAGTGATCGTTTAGCATTTATTGAAGTAATAAATAATACCCAAAATTTTGCATCTTCAATCCAAGATACATATGATTCATTAGATATTAATAAAAAAGAAGTATTAGAATTAGATTTTTATTTCCGAGAATACTTTGAAATGATGCTTACTCTTTTAGAAAAATTAAATGCTGGTCAAATAAAAAAAACTCAAACTTCTATAATTTAATTAAGATAATATGAATCATGCTATTTTTGTTGTAAAAGTTATTGAAAAACCAGTTCATTTAATTTATAAGGAATATCAATATATGGAAATAAAAGTAAAATTTCCAGCTCCTAGACAAAAAAATTCTAGAAATGAAGTGACACTTTTACTTTGGGGTGATTATAAAGGTGATTTTGTAAAATATTATAAAACACAAGGTTATTTAATAATTGAAGGTACACTTACATCAAAGGGTTATGTTACTGAGGAAAATGAGGTAAAAATTATTGTTAAAAAACTTTACCCATTCTTATTACTATAAAAATGGCTAAAATTTTTTAACCTTTATAACTAAAATATTAAATAATAATTAAAGGTAAGTATAAGAAAATTTAATAATTTTTTTATACTTACCTTTAATTATTGTGATAAGAAATAAAAATTAGATTAATCAATTGGACGCATTGAAAGTACAGCTTCTGTTTGTCGGTTTATACCTTTTTCAAAACCTGCAGCAGCAGCTCTTGAACGACCAGAATGCCACCAATGACCAACTAATAAGAAGAAACCTAAGAAAAAGTGAGATGTCGTTAACCAAGAACGAGGCGATACATAGTTTACAGAGTTTATTTCTGTAGCCACACCACCAACAGAATTTAAAGATCCTAATGGAGCATGAGTCATATATTCAGCTGCTCGACGTTCTTGCCAAGGTTGGATATCATTTCTGATTTTATTAATATCTAAACCATTAGGACCACGTAAAGGTTCTACCCATGGAGCACGTAAATCCCAAAAACGCATTGTTTCACCACCAAATATGATCTCACCACTAGGTGATCTCATTAAATATTTTCCTAAACCAGTAGGTCCTTGTGCCGAAGCAATATTTGCACCTAATCTTTGGTCTCTCACTAAGAAAGTAAATGCTTGTGCTTGAGAAGCTTCTGGACCAGTAGGACCAAAGAATTCACTTGGGTAAGCAGTATTGTTATACCATACAAAAATAGAAGCAGTTATACCCATAATAGATAGAGCAGCTAAACTGTAAGATAAATAAGCTTCACCAGACCAAACAAATGCTCTACGTGCCCAGGCAAATGGCTTAGTTACGATATGGAATACCCCACCAATAACACAAAGCGCGCCTACCCATATATGGCCACCTACAAGATCTTCCATATTATCAATCGAAGCAATCCAACCATCACCACCAAATGGTGATTTAAAGACATATCCAAAAATAATAAAAGGATTGATAGTTGGGTTATCAATAAATCTAACATCTCCACCACCTGGTGCCCAAGTATCATATAACCCATAACTAAATAGATTACCTGGCATAGCTCTAAAAGCAAATAGTAAAGCACCTAAGCCAAGAAAGATTAAATGAATTCCTAAAATAGATGTCATTTTATTTTTATCACGCCAATCGTAACCGAAAAACGGGAATGATTCTTCTAGTGTATCTGGACCAATTAATGAATGGTAAATACCACCAAAACCTAGTACAGCTGAAGAAACTAAATGTACAACCCCAACTACAAAGTATGGGTAAGTGCTTACAATTTCTCCACCAGGGCCTACACCCCAACCTAAAGTTGCTAAATGAGGGATTAAAATAAAACCTTGTTCGTATAAAGGTTTTTCAGGAATGAAATGAGAAACTTCAAATAATGTCATCGCACCTGTCCAAAAAACCATGATCCCTGCATGGGCTACATGTGCACCTAATAATTTACCAGATACGTTAATAAGACGAGCATTACCAGACCACCAAGCAAAACCTGTAGATTCAATGTCTCTACCTGCTACAATATTAAAGGGCGTTTCCACGTGGTAGAACCTCCTCAGGGAATACAAAGTTTTCATGTGGCTGATCTTGTGCAGCCATCCAAGCACGGATACCTTCGTTTAATAAAATATTTTTAGTATAGAATGTTTCAAATTCTGGATCTTCAGCAGCACGAAGCTCTTGTGATACAAAATCATAAGCTCTTAAATTAAGAGCAAGTCCTACAATCCCGATAGCGCTTGTCCATAAACCTGTTACAGGTACAAAAAGCATAAAGAAATGTAACCAACGCTTGTTTGAAAAAGCTACTCCAAAAATTTGTGACCAAAAACGGTTTGCTGTTACCATAGAATAAGTTTCTTCTGATTGTGTTGGCGTAAATGCACGGAAAGTATTCGCAGCATCTCCATCTTCAAATAAAGTATTCTCTACAGTAGCACCATGGATAGCACATAATAATGCCCCACCTAAGATACCAGCAACACCCATCATATGGAATGGGTTTAATGTCCAGTTATGGAACCCTTGTAAAAATAATAAAAAACGGAATATCGCTGCCACCCCAAAACTTGGAGCAAAAAACCAACTCGCTTGTCCTAATGGATATAATAAGAAAACAGAAACAAAAACCGAAATCGGTCCAGAAAAAGCTATCGCGTTATAAGGACGAATCCCAACTAAACGAGCAATTTCAAACTGACGTAAGCAAAATCCAATTAATGCGAATGACCCATGTAGTGCTATAAAAGCCCACAGACCACCAATTTGGAACCAACGTGTGAAATTACCTTGAGCTTCTGGTCCCCATAAAAGTAAAAGGGAATGTCCCATACTATTAGATGGTGTTGAAACTGCTGCAGTTAGGAAATTACAACCTTCTAAATATGAAGTTGCTAATCCATGTGTGTACCATGAAGTAACAAAAGTTGTTCCAGTAAACCAGCCCCCAAGTGATAAATAAGCACAAGGAAATAGAAGTAAACCTGACCAGCCTACAAAAACAAAACGATCTCTTTTTAACCAGTCATCTACAAGGTCAAATAACCCACTACGCTCTGTTTGTCCAATTGCAATAGTCATACGTTAATTACTAAGTATTAACTGCAAGGAATAATAAAGTAGATAATAGAAAAATTTTAAATAAAATGATTAATATCAAACTTACCTAATCAGCTGATTTATTTTTGTTCTAAAATACTTAAAACGTTTTTGATTGTTTTTATAATAGATAACGGATATATTTAAATAATATCCCTTATCTTAACCAAATATTTTATACTCGTTGTTTACTTTACTGAATAAATTCAATAATTAAAGAAGCTCCCCAGGTAGGATTTGAACCTACGACCAATCGGTTAACAGCCGATTGCTCTACCACTGAGCTACTGAGGAATTATGTTTATTACAACTAACGTTTTATTATACATCCAATTTACTTTATTTATGCTAGCTTTAAAGTAAAGTAAATTAAAATTATATATTTAAGTTTTTTATTTGAATTTTTTTTGAGATAGGCTCTAATATTATATTTTGGTATTTAGCTAAAACTTTCATTTAAAAGATTTAACCAAATACCAAAATATAATTATATATATATTTTGGCAATTTAGAAATAGTTTTTTATTTTTAGTTAATGACAGGTTTTAACCAGTCGTAACCTTTTTCTTCCAATAAATTTGCTAGACTAGCATCACCTGTTTTAATAATTTGCCCATCTTGCATAACATGAATAAAGTCCGGTCGTATATATTCTAATAATCTTTTATAGTGAGTAATCAGAATAACACTTTTGCTTTTATTTTTCATTAGTGTATTAATTGTTTCCGAGATAGATTTCAATGCATCAATATCTAGACCTGAATCTGTCTCATCAAGGATCCCTAATTTTGAGTCTAATAAGGCAAATTGTAGAATTTCATTTCGTTTTTTCTCTCCTCCTGAAAACCCCTCATTTACATTTCTAGAAATAAAGCTTTCATCTAATTTAACCATTTTTAATTTTTCTCTTAACAATTCATAAAAAAACAAGGGGTTTACTTTTGGTAAATCCATTGATACTTGTTTTGCATTATAAATAGCTTGAAGAAATTCTTGATTATCTACTCCCGCAATCTCTACTGGGTACTGGAATGCTAAAAATAAACCTAAATGAGAGCGTAAATCTGGCTCTAGATCACAAATATTTTGTCCTTGGAATAGGATTTCTCCTTCTGTTACTTCATAAGATGGGTGACCAGCAATTACTTTTGAAAGAGTACTCTTACCAGAACCATTTGTCCCCATTATAGCATGTATTTCTCCCTCAAAAATACATAAATTAACTCCTTTTAAAATTTTAGTACCATCAATATTTGCATGTAAATTTTTAATTTCTAAAAGTGGGATTTTATTATTCTTACTCATCCTACACTCCCTTCTAATTTTATACGTAATAAATGCTCAACTTCTGAAGCAAATTCAATTGGTAACTCATCAAAAACAACTTTACAAAAACCAGTTAGGATTAATGTAACTGCATCTTCCGCATTAATACCGCGCTGCAATAAATAAAAAAGCTGTTCTTCCCCAACTTTAGAAGTGGAAGCTTCATGTTCTATTTTAGAAGTTGAGTTTTGTACTTGTATGTAAGGGAAAGTATTTGCCTCTGCATCTGCACCAAATAAAAGGGAATCGCATTGAGAAAAATTTCTACTATTTAAAGCTTTTGTACCAATTTTAACTAACCCACGATAACTATTTTTTGAAAAGCCTCCAGATATTCCTTTTGAGATTATTTGACTTTTTGTATTAGAACCAACATGGATCATTTTAGTACCTGTATCAGCTTGCTGCATATTAGTTGTTAAAGCTACTGAATAGAATTCTCCTTGGGATTTATCACCAATTAAAACACAACTAGGGTATTTCCAAGTAATAGCAGATCCTGTTTCAACTTGTGTCCAAGATATTTTCGAGTTTTCACCTATGCATAAACCACGTTTCGTTACAAAGTTATAAATTCCACCGATTCCATTTTTATCGCCTGCATACCAATTCTGAACTGTTGAGTATTTTATTTCTGCATTTTTTAAAGCAATTAATTCTACAATAGCCGCATGTAATTGATTAGTATCATATTGTGGAGCTGTACATCCTTCAAGATAACTAACGTAACTCCCTTCTTCTGCTACGATTAGTGTACGTTCAAATTGTCCCGCTTCTTTATTATTGATACGAAAATATGTTGATAATTCCAATGGGCATTTTAAATTTTTTGGAATATAACAAAATGACCCATCTGTGAATACAGCTGAATTTAATGCAGCAAAAAAGTTATCCCCAGATGGTACTACAGTACCTAGAAACTGTTTTATTAAATGGGGATAAATTTTAATTGCTTCTGAGATAGGACAAAAAATAACCCCATATTTTTCTAATTCTTCTTTAAATGTCGTTGCAATTGAGATACTATCAAAAACTGCGTCCACTGCAACGTTTGATAAACGTTTTTGTTCATTTAATGATATTCCTAGTTTATCAAAAGTATCTCTTATCTCTGGATCAACTTCATCTAAATTAGCTAAAGTCTTTTTTGTTTTTGGTGCAGAATAATAAACGATTTTTTGGTAATCCATTTCCAAAAAATCTAATTTAGCCCAACCAGGACTTTTCATTTTTCGCCATTTTTTTAATGCTCCTGTTCGAAAATGGAACATATAATCAGGTTCATTATTTTTTTTTATAATATTTCTTATTATATTTTCATTTAAACCTGGTGGAAGTGTTTCAGCTTCAATATCAGTAGAGAAGCCATATTTATATGGTTGGTTTACAAGTTGTTGTAATGTAGCATTTGTTTCATTCATATTTATCGCTCCAAAAATTAAATATATAATAAGATCATTAATTTGTTATAACTTTTTTTAAACTTTAAAAAACGTTTATATAATTTTTATTGGTTAAGAAGAACTAGTACTTTAGAATTACTATCAAATTTATATTATGAGGTTAAAAAAAGTCAAATTTTTTTATACTTCACAGTATAAATTTTATTATATCGATTAGTAGATTAGTAGTTAAGTGATAACACTGAACCCTTTTCATTAATCGATATAACTTTTAACTATTCAAGGACTTTCTTCAATTAATAGTTATATTATTTAACGTTTAACTTCAACACATCTTTGGAAAACAAATCTATTATTTTTGTTATTTGTTGTAAGAACTTTTGACCTAACAAAACCTAAATCAAGGGCTTGATGTATTGTTTCAGAGTACCCATAGTTTAATTCAAGTTTTTTTAAAAAGGTACTAATTATTTCTTTTTGGGTCCAAGATTGGGAATCTGTGATTATATCATAAGATAAATTATTAGATTTAAAAGCTAAATAATTCTGATACGAATTTTCATATATACTAGACTTTAAATTTTTTGAAAAAATTATAGGAACCTCAATAATATTATTATTATTATGTTCTACATAAGGGTATCCAAGTTTATTTATAACCTTCTTTAACACATTGGAATTTGTATATTTCGTTTTAATAGATGTGTAATGAGACATTTTATTATATTTTCTTTGAAACGTATTTAATAAGCTAAAAGATTTGGGTATATTTACATATACTAAGGATACTAAATCTTTTAAAGAGCGTCAAGACCCCTATTACAAATAATATCCTTATTTTTGGCTTTAGTAAGCGAGCAGGCTCAGAAGGAATTGAACCTACATTAGAAACTTAGAAGGTTTCGGTCTTTATCCATTAGACGATGAGCCCATTAAGGTAAGTAAGTAAGAATTGGGCAGTACTGGACTTGAACCAGTGACCCTCTGCTTGTAAGGCAGACGCTCTACCACTGAGCTAACTGCCCTTAATCTTACTTTCTCAATAGATATTATACAACATGATTATCTTGGCTGTATTTTTTAATACAATTTCCAACTAACAGAATATTATTCTTATATTGTTAAAATTAAAAAACTACAAAAATTATATTAAACAAATTAAAAGTGTGCTGTGGATAAAAAAATCCCTACTTAAAAGAAATATTTATATATTATTCTATAAGAAAACTATTTGTTGTAAGAACGAATTCAAAACATAAATTAAACAAGAATAATTATTAACATATACCTAAATAATAATTTTTAATCCAATATTTATTATTTAAATCTTAATTAAGTAATAGAAAGAGTGTTTAGCTGGTGAAAGGACTTGAACCTTCAACCTACTGATTACAAATCAGTTGCTCTACCAATTGAGCTACACAAGCATTTATTTGTTAACTTTAAATAATAATTTTACACTTACAATTGAATTTATAAAAATTATTCTTTTAAACTTAAGTATCGAGGGTGAATGACGGGACTTGAACCCGCGGATGGCGGAATCACAACCCACTGCCTTAACCACTTGGCTACACCCACCTTGATACCTATAATATACTGTATAGATATACTAATGAAAAATTAAACAAATGAAAATAAATTTTTTTTATATACTTGTGTCTTTAAATGGTTGCGAATATAAAGTATATATGACGCAACCTTCTCAAGTATTTGATCTTCTAGAATTCTTTAATCATCAAAAAGAACTTGTTATAATTCAGCATAACGGGAAAATTCATAATTATTTGAATAAAAATTCTCAATACCTAAGACAAAAAGATAAAATTGAAATTATTACAATTGTTGGTGGCGGTTAAAAAGGTTACCTTTCTAAAGTTACCGAAACCCTACCTCGTTCTGTATCCTTATAAATAATTTTAATGGATATCTGATCACCAAGCTTATATAACGAAGAAATATTTGTTATTTTATTGTGGTTTTGGGAAATTTCAGAAATATGTAAAAAACATTTTATCCCTAAAACATTAATAAAAATACCGAAATCTTTTATAGAGGTAATATTACCTTGATAAATTTGCCCAATAGACAAATTTTTATTTACTTTACTAAATATAGCTAATTTTGAACTAACATGAGCAATATGAAAATAATCTTTAACTTCAAGAAATTTAAATGGTATAAAAAGATTTTTATTATTTGTCCTTAGATAATATTTTGGGATATTTAAATTTAGCACAAAAAACCTCAAGCCATTAAAGATGACTAGTTTCCCTTTTCCTAGCGGTTTTTCAATTTTGGCATAAATAGTCATATTTGCAAAATCAATTTGTCTTAGACGATTCCATAAGTAGATTGACTCTAAACGTTTTAAAGAAACAATTATCCGCCTAGGATCATTGGTAATATCAAGAATCAAAAATTCACTAACAAAATTGGTATTTAACAACTCGCGTGGATCTGTTGTAGGGTAAATAGAAATTTCTTTTAATGGTAAAAAACAGATTTGTTCTAGCCCAAGATCAACTAAAGCATAGTTAGATTCTATTCCTATTATAATACCAGCTAATATATCGTTTTTTTTTATTTGGTAACTATACTTTGATAAAATGAGACCAAATTTATTAAAATCAAATTTTGATGTGACGGTAGGTAGCGGCATAATTTTTTTTTATTTGTTTGGTAATAAGAATTGATATAACAAAATTTATTCTTGGAATTTTATATCATAATGTTTTTCTAAGTAAAATATGATAGGATTAATGAGCTCTGCTACTTCATCACTAGATAGTGTTCGAATTTTAGATTGGAATTGTAATTTAAAACTTAAACTACAATAACCTTTTTTTATAGGCTCCTTCGAATAATAATCGAATAAGCTTACGGATTTAAGTAACGGTTGTCCAAATGTAGAAATTATTTGTTCAATTTCCTGAGAAAATATAGATTTTTTTACGATAAAACTTAAATCGACATTAGAAATAGGATATGACGAATATGGCAAATAATTAATCAAAGTTTTACCTTGTGAAAAACGATTTAATACTTCTATATCTATTTCAAATAAATAAATATGTCTACTTATATTATTCTTCAAAGCTAAAGTTGGGTGTATTTGACCGAAAACACCTAATTTATTGTTCCCTATAAATAACTCAGTGGTAAGATTAGGGTGGAATTTTGTCGCATAATTATTTACTGGGTTCCAATAAATTGCAACTGGGATATTTAATTTTTTTAGAAAATTTTCAAGAAGACCTTTGGCTTCGAACCAATTTAGAGTTGAATTTTCGCTACCCCAATTTGAATGGAAGTTTTTACCTCCAAAAACTCCACTAATAACTTCTACTTCTTTTTTGTCCCCATCAACTAAATGCTTATAAACTCTCCCTAATTCAAAAGTCTCAAAACTTTTCCCAATATTTTTTTGATTAAACTGTATTTTTTCTATTAAACCGTCTAGTAACGTTAACCTTAAAGTAGACGATTCATTAAATAATGGATTTTTTAATCTTATCTCATCATCAGAATTTTTCTTCATTAATATCGAATGAATACTTTCGTTAAAACCTAAGTTTATAAAATAGTTCCTTAATTGTCTTTTAAGTTTTTCAATTTTTGTCAAATAACCTATTTGGTTATTACTTAAATTTAAAGGTTCAAATTTATTAAACCCAATAGTTCTTACAACTTCTTCTATAACATCTACTTCTCTCTCGATATCAAGTCTTCTCGTTAAAGGAATAAATAAATAGCAATTTTGACCGGTTTCAAAACGAATTTTAAAATTAAGCAATTTTAAATTTGTTATTATTTGGAAATTACTCAACTCAGTATTTTTATTATAAGGACCGGTTAATCTTTTTAAGTTTTCATAAATGATTCTTATTTTTTTTTCAGATTGTTTTACATATCTAGAAAATAAAGAAGAATTATTTTTTAAACTTAAAAAAAGGTTTTTATTAGTACTCATATCTTCAAACTTTATATTTTGGGTCCAAAATATATGCATTAACCTTAAATGGGCTTGTTCAATTAAATTTAAATCCGTTTGTTTCTCAAGCTTTATTGAATAATCAGTTCGTAGACCTAAAATCTTTGATGATTTTTTTACTTTTTTTGAATCATATAAACCATATTGAAGAATTACATATGAAGTATCTGTGTTTACAAGAGTATGATAATTTTGGAGTAAACCTGCTATAGAAATTATTTTATTATTAATCGTTAAAATTAAAACATCTTTAGTTAATTCTATTGTTTTTGATTCTTCTATCGGGAATAAAGACTTTTCTGGAGCGTAATTAGGAACAAAAACAATCTCTGAAGTTGCTGTAAGTTGCTCTAAAGTCTCGAGGTCATAAGCAAAAAAAACTTGTCCCGTTTCTAATAGTAGATAATTTATAGTATCTATAATATTATTAACAGGTTTAAAACCCATTAATAATAATCGTTTTTTTATCCAATAAGGAGATTCTTTTATTCTTAGCTTTTGGCTTTTCATATTGAATAAAGTTATGCAGTCCTTAGAATGTAATAGATTCTCGCTTGTTAAATTTTTTAGAACTTTACTAAAAGATTTTTTTTGCAAATAACGTTCCCAGATAGCGTATTCCCATTTTAATATTTTATAATGTTTAAAGCATTCAAAATTGTTACTTTTTAGTAAGGATCTATAATTAATACTTTGACTATAAAAACTTTGTGTTAAATTTAACGTTTTTTTATACGGATTTAATAAAATCAAAGGTTTTATACTGTTAGGTGTTTGTAAAAATAAATTAGAATGAAAAAGAGCAATTATTTCAGTTATTAACCCTCTTATATTTGAAACATCGGCCCTATTTGCCGTAAAACTAATGTCTAAAATAAGGTCGTTACCTTTAAAATTTTTTTTTTTATCTATACTTTCAATTTCAAAACCTGCAAGAGTTAATCTATTGACTAAATCAATTAAAGTTAAATTTTGTAGTCCTATTAGCTCCTGTACCCATTTTAAAGAAATATACATAAAATTTTATAGTAATGAAAAAATAGATAGATACATATATATATGTGATAATCTTAGCTGAATTATATTTTAAGATTGAATTGAACAAAGAGATGAATTTTTTAAGCCCTAGTAAATGTCAAATTATTCTCATCTGAATATCTTTCCATAAATCTCATAAAACGGTCCCATGCTTCAGCATTTTTCATAATGTAAAGTGCTTGTAGTGTTTTTGGTTTTCCTTCAATAAACTTAGCATTAAGGTCTTTTGTACTTAATGTCCCTTCCTTATCAATTAGAAACATTCCTGTTATTTCACTTTCTGGGTTAACTACTGTATAAAATAGACTAGCATCTTCAAAAATAAAAGTTGCTGTACCTGTAGTCCCATCTGTTGACCGTGTTATATTAATAGTAGGTATAGTAGTTTCTTCAACCCCTTTAATAAATTGTATTATAGCTTTCATAATGCTCCTAATTAAATTATTACTATTATTCTAATATTTTTATAAATAATAGAGAACTATATATGATTAAATAAAAAAAAACAACCCAAATAAAAAGAAGTATTTAAAATTTGACTTTTTTATGAAGTTAAACTATAAGATGATCGTATTAACTCAAAAAAATAATATCAATACTAGTAGTAACAATTATTATTGTTACTAAAAAAGATAATAATAAATTATTATATATATAACTTATGCGAAAAAAAACAATCCAAGTAATTTTAACTAAAGATGTTCAGAAATTAGGGAAACAAGGTACTCTTATTAAAGTTAAGCCAGGATATATTAGAAATTATCTAATCCCTTTAAAACTTGGTAAAATAGCTACTCCTAGTTTAATTAGCCAATTTGAATTACAACAAAAAGACTCAGAAGTAAAACAATTACAATTTAGTAAAAAGTGTATTATTAATAAAGAATTATTAGAAAATTCTGGTAAATTTACAATTAAGAAAAAAATATCAGAGACTGGTATTTTTTATGGTAAAATTACAAAAAAACATATATTAGATTTAATAATAGAGAACGTAGATTTAACTATAGATTTAAATAAAAACCAATTGGAGCTACCTGATATGAAAGAATTAGGTGAATATATTATTGAAATTATTTTAACAACAGATGTTATAGCTAAAATTAATATCGAGATATTACCAGAATAGAATATTGTGGAAAAGAGGGACTTAGAATTATCTAATTCAGAAACAATACTCCCTTACAATCTATTAGCTGAGAAATTAGTTTTAGGAAGTATATTAACAATACCTGAAGCTATTCTGTTGGTTAGTGAAAAATTGCCTATTGAAGCTTTTTATTTAAAGACTCATCAAATTATTTATAAGGCTTTATTAATACTTTATGCCGAAGGTAAAACAATTGATTATATAAATTTAATTACATGGATCCAAGATAATGGTTTTTTACCAAAAATTGGTGGAGCACATGTAATTATAGATCTTTTAAATCAGATGCATACTTTAAGTAATCTAGAAGAATATATAGCTTTAATTTATGAAAAGTACTTAAGAAGATCATTAATTGAACTTGGAGAGGAAATAATTGAAAGTGGTTATTTAACTGAAATACCATTAGAAACAATTTTTACAAAAATTGAGCAAAGTTTTTTTCTCATATCTGAGACTAAATCAAAAAAGCAAATAATTAGTGTCCAAGAAGGATTACAACAAGTTTTAAAAGAAATTGAAGAAGGTTTAAGGATACCAAGGTTACCTGGGTTAAAAACCACGTTTCTAGAGTTTGATATAATAACTCAAGGGTTCCAAAATTCTGATCTTATTATCATTGCTGGACGTCCTTCAATGGGTAAAACTGCTTTTGCTTTCAATTTAGCAAAAAATATTGCCCAAAACCACAAAACAGGAGTAGTTTTTTTTAGTTTAGAGATGACTCGTGAACAATTAGTTTATAGATTATTAGCTTCTGAAGTTGGAATAACAAACACAAGATTAAGAGCCTCAAGGATTAAAGAAACTGAATGGATTAAAATAAATAATACAATAAAGGATTTATCACAACTAAGACTTTTTATTGACGATACTCCAGATCTATCCGTAGGTGAAATAAAATTAAAAGTAAAGACAATTAATCTTGAATATTCAAATCAAATAAATTTGGTAGTCATTGACTATTTACAATTATTAGAAGGTGTAAAACAAGATGCGAATAGAGTCCAAGAACTTTCTAAAATTACACGAGCGCTAAAAAAATTAGCACGTGATTTAAATATACCAGTTATTGTTTTATCTCAATTAAGTAGAAATGTAGAGAGTAGGGTAAATAAAAGACCAATTTTAGCAGATTTAAGGGAAAGTGGTTGTATTAATTTTTCAGTTAAAAAACCTACTACGGCCATAAATAAAATAAAAGATAATTCTATTTTTTGTTGGACGGGTAATTGTATCTCTAAGCAAAAAATTTCTGATATCAAATTTACTGGGCAAAAACCCGTGTATAGATTAGAAAGTAATTTAGGTTGGTCTTTACTAATAAGTAGTAACCATAAAATTTTAACGAATAAGGGTTGGAAAAAAATTGACCAGTTAGCATTAGATAATTTTATTAGTGCAAAATTATTACTCGGGTTTAGATCCTTAAATAATTTAAGTAAGTATTGTGTTACATGGGATAAAGTAACTAGGATAAGATATCACAAGTTAGCTCCGGTTTATGATTTACATATTTCTAATTACTCAAACTATTTAACTAATCACTTAATTATTCATAACTCTATCGAACAAGATGCAGATGTTGTTATTATGCTATATCGGGATGAGTATTATAATAAAGATACATTAGAAAAAAATTTAATTGAACTAATTATAGCAAAACATAGGAATGGTCCAGTTGGATCCACAAAATTAATCTTTGACCCAAAATACCTTAGGTTTTTTAATATTTAATAACGTATTCTAATCTTTGAAACTTAGGTTTTTAACTTTTATATTATCTACTAATAAAAAAATATAGAATAAATTTTTTTATACCTACTAATTAGTTAAAAGTCAATTTGACCTAGAAGATAGAATTGGTTTACTCTATGTTTTAATACTTTTGTATTTGGTATCTAGAGCGTCCTTAGTTCAGTTGGTAGAACATAGGTCTCCAAAACCTAGTGTCGAGGGTTCAAATCCTTCAGGGCGCGTATCGTATAAAATTAAAAACTAGAAATCTTATAATAAATTTTTAATTTTAAAATTATTAAATTCAAAAAAAAATATATATATGGCAAAAAAAGTAACTAGCATAATAAAACTTGCTTTATCTGCAGGTAAAGCTGTTCCTGCACCTCCAGTAGGTCCAGCTCTTAGTCAACACGGGGTTAATATCTCAGCTTTTTGTAAAGAATACAATGCAAAAACAGCTGATCAAATTGGTTTAATCATCCCAGTAGAAATATCAGTATATGAAGATAGATCTTATACATTTATACTAAAAACTCCACCAGCTTCAGTTTTGTTAGTTAAAGCTACTAATATAAAAAAAGGTGCGTCAGAACCAAATAGACAAGTAGTAGGGTCAATCACAATAGATGAAATAAAAAAAATAGCCGAAATTAAATTACCGGATTTAAATACAACAAATTTAGATAGTGCTGTTAAAATTATTGCAGGGACTGCAAAAAATATGGGAATCACAATAACTGATTAACATTTAACAAATTTTAAATAACGGGTCCAAAAAAAGAATGAGGAAATTAAATAAGCGAACGAAAGAGAACAGACAAAAAGTAGAAAAACGCTTATATAGTCAAAATGATGCAATTCGTATTTTAAAAGAAACTGCAAATGCCAAATTTATAGAATCAGTTGAAGCACATATTTCTTTATCAATTGATCCAAAATATAGTGACCAACAATTACGAAGTACCCTAATTTTACCTAAAGGTACTGGTAATACCAAACGTATTGCAGTATTAATGCCTTTAGAAAGTATTACAACAGAATATAAAGAATTAGCTGATATAATTGGTTCTGATGACTTAATCGAAACAATTACTAAAGGTGATATAAATTTCGATATATTAATTGCTACACCTGATATGATGCCAAAATTAGCTAAGTTAGGTAGAATCTTAGGTCCAAAAGGATTAATGCCCTCACCAAAAGCTGGTACAGTAACAACTGATGTAAAATTAACTTTAGAAGAATTTAAAAAGGGTAAATTAGAATATAGAGCAGATAAGACAGGTATTGTTCATTTATTGATTGGAAAAAGTAATTTTGCTGATTCTGATTTATTAGAAAACCTATTTGCTGTCTATACTTCAATTGAAAATAATAAACCTCCTGGAGTAAAGGGACGTTATTTTAAAACTTTTCATATTTGTAGTACAATGGGACCTTCAATCGAAATTGATATTGCTGCTTTAAAGCCTTAAATTAATTAAAATTAAACTAATAATTATCTTTTGACAAACGAATTAAAAAATAAAAAATAAAAATATGACTGAAAAAATTTCGACTTTAATCGATGAACTAAAAACATTAACTTTATTAGAAGCAGCAGAACTAGTTAAAGCTATAGAGGAAACATTTGATGTCGATGCATCTGCTGGTGGTGGAGTTATGATGATGAGCCAAGGTGGATCAGCTTCGGACAATGGTGAAGCAGCGGAAGAAAAAACAGAATTTGATGTAAGTTTAGATGAAGTACCTAAAGATAAAAAGATACCTATCTTAAAAATAGTTCGCTCTTTAACAGAACTAGGATTAAAAGAAGCTAAAGAATTAGTTGAGAATACACCAAAAGTTATAAAAGAAGGGTTAACAAAAGCCGCTGCGGAAGAAACTAAAAAGACGCTTGAGGATGCTGGTGCAGTTGTAACTCTGAAATAATTGTTTAATTACTCCTTTAGTAAATCTAAAGATCAGTCATGTTTTTCTACACTAGGTAGAAAAACATGACTGATCTTTAGATTTACTAAAGGAGTAATTAAACAATTATTTCAATAAAGACTTTTCAATTTTTTAGAATATATCTTCTTCTGCATGAGATTCGACTTCACAATCTGATTGAGGGTAAGCTACACAAGTTAATATGAAGCCTTTTTCAAGTTGCTCTTCCTCTAAAAAAGCTTGCTCTGATTGCTCTACAGTACCTGCTGTTAATTTACCTGTACATGACGAACAAGCACCAGCACGGCAAGAATATGGAAGGTTTAAGTCTTGCTCTTCAGCTGCTTCTAAAATAGTTTGGTCGTCAGGACAGTCAATAACTTTATCAATACCTAAATCTGCGTTTACAACGTGTATATTAAATCCCATACAATTAAATTTGGTTTAAAAATAATAAATATTACAAGCAAAATTTATTTTAATCTAAATAATAACGTAATATATATTACAAGTAGTTAGATAATTTGTCAACGTTATAATTCTTATATACAAATTTCATAGTAAGAAAGTCAAAAACATGTTCACTTAATAGGAGCTTATAACAAATGGCATTACCATGGTACCGTGTTCATACTGTAGTTCTTAACGACCCAGGCCGATTAATTGCAGTTCATTTAATGCATACAGGATTAGTTGCAGGATGGGCTGGTTCAATGGCATTATACGAATTATCTATATTTGATTTCTCAGACCCTATTTTAAACCCAATGTGGCGTCAAGGTATGTTTGTTATGCCTTTTATGACTAGATTAGGTGTTTCTGACTCATGGACAGGATGGGATATTGCTGGAGAAAGATCTGAACCAATTGTAAGTTTATGGTGTTACGAAGGAGTAGCATATAGCCATATTATATTATCAGGTTTATGTTTCCTAGCTGCCGTTTGGCATTGGGTTTATTGGGATCTTGAATTATTCCGTGACCCAAGAACAGGTGAGCCTTCTTTAGATTTACCGAAAATTTTTGGTATACATTTATTCTTATCTGGTTTATTATGTTTTGGTTTTGGTGCATTCCATGTAACTGGATTTTTTGGTCCTGGTATTTGGGTTTCCGATGCTTATGGATTAACAGGTCAAGTTCAACCAGTAGCACCTTCATGGGGAGCTTCAGGTTTTAATCCTTTCAATCCTGGTGGAATTGCCTCACATCATATGGCGGCAGGAAGCTTTGGAGTCTTAGCAGGTGGTTTTCATTTAACTTTACGACCTCCTCAGCGTTTATACCGTGCATTACGAATGGGTAATATCGAAACAGTATTATCTAGTAGTATTGCAGCTGTCTTTTTTGCAGCTTTTATTACTTCAGGAACAATGTGGTATGGTTCTGCAACAACTCCAATTGAATTATTTGGACCAACAAGATACCAATGGGATAGTGGATATTTCCAACAAGAAATTGAACGTCGTGTTGAAGTTTCATTAAATGAAGGTTTATCTGAAAGTGAAGCTTGGTCAAGTCTTCCTGATAAATTAGCTTTCTATGACTATATTGGTAATAACCCAGCGAAAGGTGGTTTATTTAGATCTGGTCCTATGAATAAAGGTGATGGAATCGCAGAAGCTTGGTTAGGACATCCAATTTTTAGAGACCGCGAAGGTCGAGAATTAGCTGTACGTCGTATGCCGGCTTTCTTTGAAACTTTCCCTGTAATTTTAATTGATAAAGATGGAATTATTCGTGCAGATATACCATTCAGACGTGCTGAATCTAAATATAGCATAGAACAAGTTGGTGTTAATGTTAGTTTCTATGGTGGTAAATTAAATGGACAATCATTTAAAGATGCACCAACAGTGAAAAAGTTTGCTCGTAAAGCTCAACTTGGTGAAGTTTTTGAGTTTGACAGAACAAGTTTAGAATCTGATGGAGTATTTAGAAGTAGCCCACGTGGTTGGTATACTTTTGGTCATTTAAATTTAGCATTATTATTCTTCTTAGGTCATTTATGGCATGGTTCACGTACTATCTTCCGTGATGTGTTTACTGGTATTGGTTCAGAAGTTACTGAACAAGTAGAATTTGGTGCATTCCAAAAATTAGGTGATGAAACAACTCGTAAACAGGGTGTAGTATAATTTATTTTTTTAATTAATTAAAAGGAAAAAATATGGGCATAGACTTTTCACAACTTTCACAACCAGCATTAGTGTATGCAACTTTATTGATAGGAACACTAATGGTTCTCTTTTTTGCTGTTTTCTTCCGTGATCCACCTAAAATACTTAAAGAATAATTATTTATGATTTATCTTTTCTTATCTTATGAAATTTTAATTTTATATAGATAAGAAAAGATAAACCATAAAATTAATTTATAAGTATTAATCTTCATGTTCCTCAAAGGGATCTCTCAAAAATTTTGACCCCGGCCCAAACGCCGTATAAGTTGAATACGCAGTTATCCCTATTAATAAGCTAGATACAAAAATTATTAAAATTGTAGATGTTTCCATAGTTTTTATTTTATTTATAATTATTAAATTACTATACTGACAAGAAATTGTTATTAATTAACTTAAACTTTATTACATTATGGCTTTCAAAACAAAATTAGGTGATATTTTAAGACCTTTAAATTCTGAATATGGTAAAGTAGCACCAGGTTGGGCTACAACATTACTTATGGGTATAGCTATGCTATTATTTTTAGTTTTTTTATTAATTATTTTACAAATTTATAATTCATCATTAATTTTAAATGATGTTGATGTAGATTGGCAAAGTTTAGGCAATTAACTTAAATTATAGGTAATGTTCACTTTATTATATTTTATTTTAAAAATAAAATATAATAAAGTAAACATTACCTATAATTTAAGATATTACGATAATGGTTGTAATTTAGTTTTTTTTGGTAACCCAGTATAACTACTTACAAATTTTTCGAAATCTTTCCCATCAATTGTTTCAATTTGTGTTAATAATGTCGCTAATTGGTCTAATAATAAACGGTTTCTTTCTAATATAGTACAAGCCTTATCAAACCCATCTTCAACAATTTCAATAATTTGCATATCAATTTGATCCGCAACATCAAGGAAACAATCGGGTCTTGTTTGTAAACGTCGACCAAAGAAGATTGAAGGTTGTGGTAGGTCCATAGCCATTGGCGTTTAAACTAGACATACCAAATCTTGTAACCATTTGTCTAGCTAAAGAATTTACTTTAAAAAAGTCATTACTAGCACCACTTGTTATTTCCATTTTTCCAAAAATAACTTTTTCTGCTGCTCTTCCACCAAGGGTACCTATTAATCTAGAAGATAATTGGCCTCTCGTTAAAAGAGGTTGCTCATCTGGTGTAAACCAAGTTAATCCTTGAGCACGCCCACGAGGAATTAAGGTTACTTTTTGAACATCATCATGATTTTTTAACAAAGTACCAGCTAACGCGTGTCCAACTTCATGGTAAGCAACTAACCTTTTATTTCGAGAATCATTTAAAAGCACCCCCTCTAGACCGGCAATAATTCTTTCAATAGCTGTATATATTTGTTTAATTGAGATTGTTTCCAAGTTAGCACGGGCTGTTAAAATCGCAGCCTCGTTAAGTATATTAGCTAAATCAGCACCTGAAAAACCAGCAGTTCTTTGTGCAATAAATTTAAGAGATGTTTTAGAGTCTATATTTTTATTTCGACTATGAACCTTCAAAATCTCTATACGCCCATATATATCTGGCAAGTTAACTGTTATTTGTCGGTCAAAACGCCCAGGACGTAATAAAGCAGAATCTAAAACATCAGCTCTGTTTGTAGCTGCAATAACAATTATACCACTTGTAGGCTTAAACCCATCCATCTCAGTTAAAATTTGATTTAATGTTTGTTCTCTCTCATCATTAGTTCCTCCAACACCTGTTCCCCTTTGTCTACCGATTGCATCAATCTCATCAATAAATAAAATACATGGAGAATTTCGCTCTGCTGTCTCAAATAAATCACGAACGCGGGAAGCACCTATCCCAACGAACATTTCAACAAATTCTGAGCCAGAAATACTAATAAATGGTACACCTGCTTCTCCTGCAATTGCTTTTGCTAATAAAGTTTTACCTGTTCCAGGGGGACCAACTATGATAACTCCTTTTGGAGGGTTAGCACCAACGGCTGTAAATAATTGTGGCATTTTAAGAAAGGAAACAAATTCTTCGAATTCTTGTTTAGCTTCATCAATACCAGCAACATCACTAAAGGAAACACCAGTATTTGCATCTAATTGAATTTTTGCACGAGCTTTACGTAAGTTACCAAAGAAGTCATAATTACTACCTTCAGAAAAAAATAGTTGGAAAACAACTAAAAGTAAAACTGGAACTAAAAGAGCACTTAGAATAGACCATGCTGATTCAAAAGTAACAGCTGGGTGAGCTGTAAAGTCTATTTGAAATTCTCTTAATTTTAAAATTAAAGATGAATTACGGATAGGTACTTTTACCCCAATATGCTGTAATTTATCCCCTAAAGACCCAAAAGCATCAAATACTACGATTTCAGCATTTTCATATAAATCTACTTTTTTTATATCACCATTTTCTAAATAACTTAAAAATTTATCAAAAGAAATCATTTGACTTGGGTGACTATCTTTAAAATTAATTAAATTACTCCCTAATTCTAAAAAATTGTCCCACTTAAAATAAACAAAACCTGAAATAACTGCTAAACCAACCAAAAGTATATAGAAAATCTTTGGGGTTTCATTTTTCATAAATGCCTCTCCTTAGTACACGTTAATAATATTATATTATTAACACATATCAGATTAAAAAACAACTAAATAAAAATTTTATGTAAACTTAATCAAAAACAAAATATAATTACATTTATAACTATTAATTAAATTATTTTAAACTGACTAAAATACTATGGTAGAAAAAGGCGCAAAAGTAC
>JARUPZ010000965.1:0-26316 GCA_031213475.1 Nereocystis luetkeana | reverse complement strand
GTAAGGCCTCGCTTCCTAGTATTTGGATTTGACGAAGGCCACGGGGCCAATGGAAGTTTGGTGAGACAAAAAAACGAGGTCACCGAAAACGCGGTTATCGCTCGGGCGTGGGGGCAAGGCGCGGTACGAGCATTCGCTGGATCACATCCAGCTGTCGCGGTAGGTCTGTCCTGATGCAAGACCTGTATGCCCAAGCGGACAGAAGCTGAAATCTGCAGGTGGGGGGGGGGGTTACTCGATATCAAGCATGGCCGCAGTCGTGTGTCCGTAGACCCTTGTATCCCTACAATGCCGGGACGGAGCACGTCGGGTTTTCACCGACCAGGACGACATTGCTTGCACCAAGCGCGAAGCGCCGTGAGGTGTCCGGCGAGTCGCATGAAGGGTGAGCCGCGCCCTACTAAGAGCCGCTTGTAAGGCGGACTTGCATATGGATGGCAGTTTCAATGAGTTAATTTATTTTCCGGTGTGGCCACTTCCAGAGACAGCAACGGGAGTACTCTGTAACTGCCTCTACTGTGCCTTACCGTAGACACTACCTGGCACGTGATACGAAGTTTCCCCTTGTGCGGAGCAAAAGGTTTTCCATCCCGCACGAATGATCTGCCTCGATCGCAAGCTGTGACCGACCCAAAAAAAAAACCTGTACACTGGTTGTCTAGCTCAAGTAGCGAGGGGCCTGTTTTACAGTGTCGTTGCCAACCGACGTCAACCCAATCTATTTATAATATATAGGGGGGAGGTGGGGGACGTTCGAAAGTCACCCCATGACTGAGAGAGGGTTGGGTCTCGCAGATAGTCGTGGATGCGCTAGATCGCACCATGTGCTCCCAGGAGTCGTGGGTAGTGGACGACTGGGGGGAGGGAGCCTGCATCCAAAGGGCGATGCATCTGAAGTAAGAGGAAGCATGACCGCTGTGGATCTTCACGTTCGGGGTAAGACTAACTACTACGGGGTAAGACTAACTAAATAACACCAAATATTGTTAGTAAAAATAGTTAAATACCCTGGTATGTAGGTTTTTGTGTTTTCCATGGGTCCTATTTACTATAGTCCCCCGTAATATTATGATAACTTTATTTCTGGGTTCGAGGAACAGAGCTTTTAGGCCGACTATTACGCCGTTTACTCGGCGTGACAGCCAGAAACACCGGTAGATTATTGACAATGTTCCCCGGAGTTTTCCGAGAGGTTTCTGGAACAGTTTCCCGTTCCTCCAGAGTCCTAGTTTAATTTTTGGAGGAGCCAATCAGTTTTCTCTGAAGGGTAAAAACTGAGGTTGTTTGTCAGAACTGAGGCCAGAAATAATCAGGGCTCTTGGAAGATTTTTGACGAAAAAGCATGAAGTCCTCAGAACTGGCAATATGGACGAACAGTCATTCTACGACTATGGAGAAACGGAAAAGCGCTCAAGCTCTCGGAAAGCTCGGGAGATCATCCTGAGGAGTCCCCCGGTGTTTTTGACAATCCCGTCAAGTAAATTACAGGTTTTCGGCGAAGTAGCACAGTTCTTAGAGAAGTTAAGACATCTCCCATAGTAGCTGGTCTCAACGAAGAATGATATATAGTGAAGGTGCCAGGGACCAAACACGGTTGGGTGGTCAGTGAGGGGTAGGGTGTTCGGAGTAGTGCCTCCTGCTGTGGTTGTTACATCCCCACCGTGGTCCGACGGTCCGACGGTACATTCGGCACTTACTTGAGCCGATTAACCGAAAGGAGCCGTTGCCATACCATAGGTCGAATGACGCTTTTTAGAAGAGGGGCTCTACCTCAAATATGAAATATCGACCCTACGTGGGCGAGTCGCCTCGCGAGGGAGGGAGGAGCGTAGCGGTGGCGCTGGCACCCTATCTTCAAGCATTTATGTAACAGTTTGAGGCCTCGCCATGCGGAGGGCCACTGAGTGCTTGGTGGTCCGCGTGGTAGCCTATCCCCCAGATGGCATCATAAAGGTTGGTTTCTGCAAGCAGCAGGTCGCCGGTGCCCAGCAGATGCTGTTACATGGCTAGGTTTTGGGCAAAAATGGCGTAGGAACCAACGGGCACAGCATTTTCACGCTCGTGTTCCCACATGGTGGCCTCAAAATTGCGTACCTCACGCCCGAACTGCTGTTTGTGGAGCTTTCCAGTAGGTCGGGGACACACTTTTTTTTTTGTAGCGCAAGGTGGTTACCTAAGATGCGGCCTTTATATATTCAACAAAAAATGTCCCGGGCACAAACAAGAAGTGCCGTCTACGGTAAACCTGAAAAGGAAGAGGCGGGGTTGCCAGAAAACGAAACAGCAGTGGAAGTGCAATATTTCTGAGCAGCATCAAACGCGACGGCGGCAGGCGCGGCGTGAGTACGTGGGGAGGACGATTTCACCCCTCCCGGACAACTGGAGGGGCCGTTTTTCGCGTACGGTACCCTACAAACTACTACTTGTCCCGCAGGGGTGCCAATTTATGAGCCCGAGATGGGGACGCATTCGCCTAGGATGGCCGTTGCTGCGCCTCCCGGAAGGGTACGGGGGGGCGGCAGGGGGCTTCAGACCGATCCAACTTGGCAAGGGCGACAAGGCTTCCTCCCCCTGTGCAGAGGGCGAACTAGGTGCATCCACATAAAAAAAGATTGTCAATGCCGTCCAGGGGACGGGTGGGATCTGTTCTCTCAGAATGCCTCGCCGAGCCCCGTCCGGAACAAAGGTGTCGCGGTTGTGCGCGAAGGGTGTCGCTGCGTTTGAACCCTGTGGGGGAAATACGCTCCCTACCGGCAAGCTGGCCGCCGGCGATAAGCCGGAGGCCCGGGGGAAAACCCTTGACCGTACGCTGATCAGAAGGGGCGTGGGGATGAAGAAGATTTAGACGTTCTTCAGAGGCGCAAAGCGGGGGGGTCTGACTGGTCTTGCTCTCGCAGACGCAGAACCGAGTACCGATACAGAACTCTGGGAAGCGAAACCCGGATGCAGCAGAAGCCTTTGATTGGGTATCGAGAGACACATTCGGACGACGAACAATAGTGTCGTTTTGCGAGATGGGGCAGCGTGATACAACCCCGGGCCCTGTGGTAAAATCCCTGAGGGGGGGAGAGGATTAGGCGTTCCGTATTGTTGTCGTGTACGCGAGGCAAGGGGGGCATTATACCCGCCCTGACCTTGCGGTAAAATTCTTACAGAGGGGGGCAATGAGGCGTTACGATTGTTATACCCGCCCTGACCCTGCTTTAAAACAGGGACTGGCGAGGGCGGGACTCGTCCGTTCAAAAACGCTTGTGTTTCGTCTCCCATGGGTGCTACAAGCGGCCACCCGCTACCGGAGCGGAACGTCCCTTCACCTGCCCTACGCTTGGCTTGTTATTGTTTCCACTTTTTCCACTTTGCGAGGCGCTATAGCGTATGCTATTAATAGAGGTTCCACCGGGCAAGGCACGCCTGCGGCGGGTTTTACGCGCAACACGCCTGCCTCTCGTGTTGCGCTGTGCGCAACATACACCGGAACCCTGGTTCATACCCTATTAATAGCCGCCGGCACTCGAAAAAACAATCTCCAAGAATTACACGGGCACATCTGTGTATATATTTCCTCCCCCCCCCGGCTACTGGTACACCTCTTTCTTCTTTTTGGCAGGTCCAGGTCACCTACACGAAATCGCAGTTTCAGCTTTTTTCGCGAAGTCATTTGGGCCGTGCAAATACGTTTTCATTCCTATTCCTTCCATCATGCTCCCGTATATCTCTAAGTGTTTTCCCGATACCACCTTGTTCCGTCGCGCTAGCCTTTCCCTTGTTTCTATCCTTTCTTCTACTCCTGCCTTGTGCTTCCCAAACTTCCCGGCGGACGTCACCTCTTCTTGGTTTCCCCCTGTACCCTTCCATGCTTTCTCAACTACGCTATCCCACCTTCTTCCAGCTCGCCCTTTTGTTACTTTCTCCCATACCGCTCTATCAACTATGGCTGGCAACCTCTTTTTTGGCATGTTCCTTACTTTATATTGCCCTTTCAACTTTCTCATATATCTATTAGTCTTGAGTGGGTGCATTCCCAGTTCTGCTCTTACTACTGTTTTACCAGTCGTACTTGAGCATCTTCGTTTTTTTTCAGCTGCAGAAATCTGTACTGTTTCCAACTGTTTTACGAGTTTCGCGTTCCCTTCCCATACGTTTCCTGCATATTCTAGCTGTGGTACTATCACGTTCATCAGGATGCATCTCTTAATCCTGGGGTCAAGATACGAGTCTGTTAGGGTCGCATCCCTCTTGCCTATGTGTGCTTTATTTACCCTTTCCTATTGCTTTTGCTATATTTTATGTGTATCCCAAGAGCAGTCTTTTGAGACCTCTACGCCAAGGTACGTATAGTGGTCTACGATCGGCAATTCATCTCCTCCCCACTTCCAACTGAAATTTATCGGGTTGACCTTATCTTGGTTACAAACAAGTACTGCGCATTTCTTGACGTTCGCCGGTCCCTCCATTTCCTAGTGTATTCTAGCACCTTCTCTATTTGTTTCTCCAATCCTTCAGGTGTTTCTGATGCCCCCACGAAGTCATCCACAAACATCAATCCCGACTCCGTACCTTCCCCTCCCGTGACTCCCTGCCTTGTTGCTTCGACTGCTGTTATCAGGTCGTCAATGTATATCTTGAATAGGTTGGGTGACAACGTACATCCCTTTACAACTCCTAGTAAAATAGTATCATGCTTATGATCATGCTTGCCTTCCGACAATACCAGGTACCAGGTATAGCGTAGATGCCATTACAACATAAACCGAATATCCTTCCGTAAATGGGCAGTATTCCTCATACACTTCTCTGTCAGCCGCTTCCGAATTTCTAGTCCCCACATCATTTCATTCTAGCTATGTATCCTATTCCTCATCAACGTTCCATCCCCAGGTCATCCACCGCGATATTTCCCCGTCCAGCATCACAGCACTTCTCGCACTTTCCGTAATTTTTTTCATCATTCTCCACATCTTTCCTCAGATTCCTATTTGGCATAGTTTTTTCCCATAGACCGGGGGGGGGGGGGTGCTTGATATCATGCATGGCCGTAGTCGTATGACCGTAGACCCTTGCATCCCTGTAACGCCGGGACGGAGCACGTCGAGTTTTCACCGACCAGGCAGACATTGCTTGCACCAAGCGCGAAGCACCGTGAGGTGATCGGCGAGTCGCATGAAGGGTAAGCTGCATCCTACTAAGAACCGCTTGTGAGGCAGACTTGCACATGGATGACAGTCAACGAGCTGATTTATTTTCCGGTGTGGCCACTTGCAGAGACAGCAATGGGTATACTATAGTATACTATGCAGCTGCCTCGTGGGTGCCTTGCCATAGACACTACCAGGTACGTGAGACGATTATTCCCTTTGTGCGGAGTAAAGGTTCTCCACCGTGCACATACGATCTGCCTCAATCGCCAGCTGTGACCGACCGCCAAAAGAAGAGCAAAAAGGGGGGAGGGGGTCAGCCGTCAGCCACGCTAACATCAATTCATACGTTGGGTAGGGGGTGGTAAATAGCCATCCCCTCATCCACGAACGCCTTGATGTCTCTTCGGAATCTGGTAGCGCATACTATCTTTCTGCCGTTGGAGGGCCGAATGCTTCACCTCAGATTCAATAGATCTTCGGAAACTTACAGGTAGGCTTAATCGTTGCGCACGTCTGAACGGGCAGTTCATCTCATTTGTGTTTGTGGAAGATTGTATGGCGATTAAACTGTTTCTTTTTGTTTCGGCCCGCAGGCGGGGGGAGGGGGGGGGGGTGTACTCGATAGGGGAGATGTACTCGATCTCATGTATGGCCGTAGTTGTATGACCATAGATCCTCGCATTCCTACAATGCCGGGACGGAGCATGTCGGGTTTTCACCGACCAGGCAGACATTGCTATTAGGTGGGGGAAGGGGGGGAGAAGAATGCTGGCTTGAGGCATGTTTTTTTCGGATGTCCTTGCCCTGGTAGCCAGTGTCTCACGCGTACTGGTTTACGTTACCAGGCACACAATATGTACCTCGTCCACAAGGCCTAAATTGACGAATTAAGTGTAAAATAAAGCAGTTTTCACCCCCTTTGTCCGATCATCGAGATTTTTGCAGGGGCCGTGTGGTCCGTGGCCCGTGATGTGGTGTTGTGGTCGTGGAACCTGCATACACTATAATACCAGGTACAGTATAGGAGTTTATAGCCTACTGATATCCCGTACCAGGTGCACCTACTACTACTGGTGTATTAATGCTGTGTACTGTTGAGTACCGCGTGCAGTGTGTATTCCTATGCCCTACGTAAATAAAGTTGCACCGTTCTCGGTGTCAAAACCAGCTACCACAGACAGCGCTGCAGCGAGCAATACATACACGGACGCGATTGTCAGGATCATCGACAAAACACCTATTATACCAGGTACCAGGTACCAGGTACCAGGTACCTTACTATTATCGATTAATAACTGGATCATCGTGCGGAATCCCCAGAAATACCGAAACAAAACGCCGGTATTTGATTCTCTGGAATAATATGTCATTCCGGAAAATACCGTTCGTTCTTGAATTATTAAAGCTGAGTATAAATATTGCTGTATCAACTCGTCCTGCATCCGACGACGGTGGTATCCATCATCATGTCGTCACTGGTGATATGGTCAAGGATATGGTCAAGGATATGGCCAAGGATATTCGTATATGCTCAAGGATATGGTCAATAAGGGTACAAGCAATCGGTTGAAGGAAGCGCATAAGAACGAACAAAAAACATCTTGTTGATATTAATATTATTCTTCCAATCATCGATGGCGCACTAAAACTGACTTCAAGTGTGTACGTACACGACACGTAATTATTTATGCTGAGGAGCGCGAGCGCGAAGCGCCACGACGCCTTTTATTCTTGGTTTTCCAAGGAACAAAAACCTCAAGCTGCTTCATAATGATCACGACTCGTAAGAGAGTACGAGGGGGTGCCCCTTGTATAATAGTGTGTGCCAGGGTGTGTGTTATTCAACATTTTTTTCGACCACGTTTGTTTGTCCACCGCCCTCAACGCACATGGCACCAATGCCAGTACCGGTGTGGGCTCTGTGCACGCACACACACATTGCTGTACGTAGTATATAGTCGCGAAACCTTCTCGTGCGGTCATTCTTATCGGAGAGCTTTCTTTTCTAAATTTCGACTTTTTTTTCGCGCAATTTTTCAATCTTCCATATTTTCCTGTTTTTTTTTCCAAATATTATTGGAATGTTAACGAACTTGATATTTTTGGTTCTAAATAATTTCTCGAATAGGGTAGAGGCATGTGGGGGTAAGGGTTGGAGAATATTAGGGAGGAAGAGCCGCAGGAAGAGCGAGACGGCAGGGACTCTCTCCTAGGCACTACCGATAACAGTGTAGACCAGCAACACCGCACGACCTTCTGCGCGTTGACACATACATGCGCGTAGCAGAAATAAACCAGCCATTTTTATGGACAGCGGGTTTTTGGTAGTTTTTTTTTTTTTTTTTTTCTTTCTTGCGCTGACTCTCCGTGATTTTCATTTTTCATTTTATTATTATTTTTATGCTTGCCATCCGACAATGTGTAGTGTTGTTCTAATAAACGAATATAATAACAGAAAGTGAAAAACTCTCCAGAACAAAAGCGCGGCAGTATCCTACGACAAATCAGAACTGATGTGACGCTCATGAAGACTACTGCAAAAAACATCCCTCCATCTCGTCCACCAAAAAACGACCACTACTCCCCTCCTTAAGCACCCCCGAAGAAGCATCTACCAACAACCCGCTGTCCATCAAAATGGCTGGTTTATTGCTGCTACACGCATGATTCAACGCGCAGAAGGTCGTGCGGTGTTGCTGGTCTACACTGCTATCGGTAGTGCCTAGGAGAGAGTCCCTGCCGTCTCGCTCTTCCTGCGGCTCTTCTACCTCCTCCAACCCTTCCCCCCACACACTATTACTACTTTTACTTCTCGTACCCCTGATCGTGCCACCTCCGACCGCAAGGGCTCAGTCCTCCCCCCCAAGCACCCCCGAAAAAGTATACACCAAAAACCCGCTGTCCATCGAAATGGCTGGTTTATTACTGCTACGCGCATGTTTCATTTTATTTTTTTTCTCTTCCTTTTCTGATTGATAAGCCGTACTGAAGGAGCCGTGTGGCGTGGTTGGATGACGAACCTGCTCTGCTCGTTTCGTATTGTCTGACGCCGAGGGGCTGGGCATAGTTGACGAACGCAGGGCGGAGACGGCAGTCTGGGTAGCAAGGTACCAGGCGGATTAGCAGGGGGGACCTGGCTATACTACTCGTACCACAAGCTGCTGCCGCCACCTGGAAGGTGCTTTGGGCTTTGGTCTGCCTGTTATTCCCCCTTTGTTATTTTCCCTTCGTTATTTTTTTCCCTCGGTTTTTTGTCTTACTCTGTTTACAAGCAGTGGTGATTTTGTTATTTTTTTTCTTTTTTCCAGCTCGTTCTTTTTCAAGTGTTGGCCACCTCGCCTGCGGGGGGGGGGCACGACAGGTTGTTTCTCCTAGTTTTTGCTTTCATTTTTTTTTTTCTCTTTCGATTTGTCTACTTTGTTTTTTGTTCTCTCTTTGATTGTTTCTTTTCGTTTCACTATTTATTTCATAGATTGTGTATGTCGTGCCTGTCGTATCTAGTATGATGACATGGCTTTGCATTGCACAATTCGATGCGAGTCGACGAGGGAAGAAAAGGCGAAAATCTTCTCGCGATAAAAATGAAGGCACGTACCGCAGCGGCAAGGGGGTAGAAGAGCCTGCTATGTGACCCCGGATCTGAGTTACGAGTTGGAAGGAGAGAGATAATAAGAAGATGGGCGAAGATAATAAACGGGATGAACATAAAATAAAATAAAAATTGCCCACTGCAGTTTTTTTTTTTTTTTTTCTCACCCCATTCATTATCTTCGCACATCTTCTTATCTCTCTCCTTCCAACTCGTAACTCAGATCCGGGGTCACATAGCAGGCTCTTCTCCCCCCTTCCCGCTACGGTACGTGCCTTCATTTTTATCGCGAGAAGATTTCAGCCTTTTCTTCCCTCGTCGACTCGCATCAAATTGTGCCTACCCACGCTGCAAGGCGCTCTCAACAATTGAATCCTTTTTTTTTTGCAAATTTAGTCAAGGCCCGACCCACCTGGGGCTCGAACCCAGGACTCAAACAAGTAGAATTCGAGGTTAACCACTTGAACCACCGGGGCGACCGGCTTTTTACTGCACACGTGCAACGTAGACGCCTGATCCGCAACATGACAGTACGGAAACCCCCAGAGGATAGGCATGAATCTGACCACAACCTCGTGGTCTGCAATATTCGCCTCTTGGGTCGGTTCGCGCCGAATCGGAGGGTAAAAGCAGGCAGCGGAAAACGAGCTGTTGATCTACAACGGTTGATGGCAGACCCCGGTCTCCGAGCGGACCTCAATAGGGAGATAACCAAACTTACCCCCCCACCGCCTGGTACCTCCGTTCCCCTCGCTGCCTCGGCAAGGAATGCTGCGAGGCAAGCCCTATCAGGCTTATAGCGAGTGGGGTAGGTCTTTCTGGCGGGTGTAAGGCCGGACTCATCCTCAAGGAGTGATACCTTCTTGCTGCTGCCTGTGGCCGCGAGGCTCAGGCGGCAGAAGAGTTGGGTCGTACGTGGTGCGTCAGGCACGGAGACCTACGATTCGCGCGTCTTTTTTTGGCAGCTGCGGCAGAGCAGCAATGCTCAATCGGGGTGTCCGCACGCGGAGGCAGACGCCACCACAGGCCACACTACGGCACAGTCTATTGCGCCGGTAGGAGGCTGGATTCGACGACGAGGGAGGAGGGAGACTGAGCGTCGACGTGCGGGGAAGAGACGGATTGACCTCCCCCTGCGCGAGAATTTTTATTTTTCAGATCAGAACCGCAAGTGCGAGGAGCCTTTTGTTTTTCAGGATGACGGAGAAAGGAATCGACTGGAAGGGAATGGCAACGAGTGCACGTGCAAAGGAGCGGGTGGATTGGGCCAAGGCGATAAGGCGGCCATGAAGAGCGGCAGGAAGACGGTGCACGGAGACCCATGATCTGCGCGCACACCATCATCACGAGAGAAGCGGTCATAGTTTGTTTTTTCCTGGTATTGTTTTTCACGAGGCAGAATAGTATCTACCGGTACTTGTTATTAACGTCGTCACTGGTCCTTGTAGTTTAACGAGTTGTATACCCTTCATGGGGAATAACCTACGCAATTATCAGGGACGTGGTATCATAACTGTGCTGCACCTTTTTGTGTCAGACAGTCCAGGAAGAGATAGCGATCGTTGATATTCGTGCGGTAGTAAGGTTCGATTGCTCCTTTTTTCACTGCATATCCGCGAGTCTTCACTCTGACAGCACTCCAGATAGCAGGCAGGTGTGTTCTTCTTTCGTTTTCACGACTACCGTGCGTTTCGTACGGTGCAGGCAGCACTTCAGACAGCATCCGCTGTAGTCAGCAGCCACGAGTTGGTTAGTGGTGGGAACCGGGGTACTCTATGTTATAGTTGAGAGGATATACCCGTGGCCATGTTAGTTCAGTTTGCACATTGGTTTTAGCTCGTGTGCGCTTTCTTCGTCTCGTGTATTTTGAGGCAGCCGAATTTTCGTTTTTTTTCGTTTTTCGGATCTTCCTAGGGCTCCAGCACCTTTTGTGTGACCACGGACTCCTTCGTCAGAGATTTAATGTGAGAACAACAACAAAACAACAATTGGGAGTGTCGATGATAAGGCAACTGCTCTAGTGGAGACCGTGCTGTCGACTGCTGCTAAACTAGCACCTCATACCAGTCGAAAACAAGGGCCGCTGGGCTGGTGTACGTCCGAAGAGGTAAAAGCAGAGGTGCACTCACGATGGCAGGAGAAGGAAAATGCGAGGACGCAACTACGTGCTGACCCGGAAAACAAAAATCTGCGAAAAGCTGTGAAGATTGCCACTAAACAGCTCAAACGTGCGAGGACGGACGGAGTGCAGAAGTTCTTCGAGGAATACGTCCGTCAACTCGAAAGGCGTATCCAAGAAGGCGATCAGTTTGGGTTCTACAAGCACCTTAAGGGGATGAATGTGGAAGGAAAGAGGACTTTCCATTCGCAGTACATCAGGGACGAGGAAGGTAGATTACTACGAGACATAGGCCTCATCCGGGAACGATGGGTAAGGTGGTTCCATAAGCTGCTAAACACCAAGTCATCGACCCTCGACCCGACTATCGTCGATGAGGTCAAGGTCTGGCCCTCGTGCAGTCCGCTGGACGACGTCCCGTCTAGATACGAGGTGGAAGACACGATCAGGGCGATGGCGAACCGCAAGGCGGTTGGGCCTGATGGTGTCCCAGCTGAACTTCTGAAGGTCCTGGCCGACGAGGGAGACTCGGACACCTTGGGAAGCTTCTACGAGATTATCGTCGCTGTGTGGAGGGGGGGGGTCGTGCCGCAGCAATGGAAGGATGCAACGATTAAGGTGCTGCACAAGAAGAAAGACAGGACGGAGTGTGGTAACTATCGTGGCATTTCCCTTGTCGCGCATGCCGGCAAAGTACTCCTCAAAGTCATCGCGCGCCGACTCAGCGACTATTGTGAACGGGGAGGCATCCTGCCAGAGGAGCAGTGTGGCTTTAGGCCCGAACGATCGACGGTCGACATGATGTTCGTGGTGCGACGCTTGCAGGAATTGGCAAGGAAGAAGGACACTCCGCTGTTCATGTGCTTTGTCGACCTCACCAAAGCCTATGACTCGGTCGACCGAACCCTCCTGTGGGCTGTCTTGGCTCGCTTTGGGGTGCCACCTAAAATGCTCACCGTTATCCGCCAATTCCACGACGGCATGCGAGCATGCGTGCGGCTGGATGACGGCGAGTGCTCAGATATGTTCGACGTGGAACAGGGCCTACGGCAAGGGTGTGTGCTCGCGCCATTGTTGTTCAACATGTTTTTTACAGCGGTGCTGCGTGTGGCGGAGAAACGTTTCGCTGCTGATAAAGCCATCACGGACAGCTTGGTGCAACTCCAACAAAAGCAGGAGAAGAAGAGAAAGAAGAGGGGGAAGGCACGGGTCGGGCACGCTGACGGACAGGGGAATGATAAAGAGGCCCAGACACTGTGGGCTATGCTCTATGCTGACGATGCAGGCATAGTATCGAGATCACCCAACGGCCTGGAGAGGATGATGACGGTGATCGTGTCTGCATGTGCCGCTTTCGGCCTGACGGTCTCGGAGGCCAAGACGGAGATAATGTGTTTGCAAACGAAAGATGGGGGGAACGTGCCGTTCACCGTCACCGCCGCCGGCCAAGTGTACAAACAAACGACCGAGTTTGTGTATCTGGGCGGGGCTATCAGCGCAGATTGGACGGGCAGAAGTGTCGAGGTAACGCGTCGACTCCAGAGGGCATGGGCATGCTTCGGACGGTATAAGATGGAAATTTATGACCGCCCGGGTGTGCGCCTACGCCTGAAGGTGCGAGTGCTGAGAGCCGAGGTGATCGAAACGTTGCTCTACGGTTGCGTTACTTGGAGCCCGAGCAAGACTGATCACGGTAGGCTACGGGAGGTCCACCACAAGATGCTCCTCCGATGCATCGGGTGGCGAAAACGAAAGCGCGAAGACCACATTCTATCCTATGCTAGCGCGCTTCTCAGGACAACATCTGAAAGCGTTGAGACGACGGTACGCAGACGTAGGCTCTTGTTTGCGGGCTTTGTGACACGCATGGATGGGAGAGGAGCGTCTGCCGAAGAGGGTGATGTTTGGGGAGATGGTTGGGGGTAAGGGTTAATCCGGAGGACAGGAGTGGGACTGGATGAGGTACCTTGAGGAGGACCTCAAGGAGTTCGGCATCAAGCTCGAAGGGTGGCGCGAGGCAGCACAGAAAGCCGGCAGATGGTTCCGACGGGTCGAGGAAGGGGCGGAGGCCTTCATGCGGAAATGGCATACAGATGAGAAGGAGGCATCGGCAGAACGGCATAGAATAGCTGCAACCACGACCACAGCCGTTGACGCCAACGCGAGTGTGCAGAATGGCAGGAAGAGGGGGGGGGCGAAAGGGGGACGAGGGGAAATGGCGGGGGGGGGGGGGGGGAGGCGGTCTGCCCAACAGACTGAAGCCTGGTTATGGCCATCATTGTCATGATGCACTCCCTTCTTTGGGACCCAAGTAACTAGCATGGTGCCATCTGGGCCATTTTGCGTGTCTGTATGCTCCAGTGCCTGCCTTTCGTATTTTCTTTCCCCCCCGCCCGTGATTATCGCTTTTTCGTCCCTTCTTTTTTTTCATTTTTCTTTCATTCCCGTTTGTACCTCGTTGTGTCTTTGTTAGTATGGTCCGTTTTGCCTTTTTTTTTGCGTTTTTTTGCTATCTGCTTCTGTTTTTGTTTTGTTTTGTTTTTTTTGCTTAGCTTCATCTTCTTTTTTAGGTTTTTTGTCTCCTATTAATACTCTCCTTTTTGCTTGCCTGGTGTCCGCAGTCGTGGAGTGCGTATGCTTGTTTTTTGTTTCTTGCCTCTGTTTTACTTGAGGTATTTCTTCCACTCCAGAGTTATTGGAGCCTGTCCTGCGACCACGGACTGCATTGTATTGTGAGTTAATGTGAGAACAACAACAACAAGTATACCTCTGTGGCGTAGCTTTGTGACCGCAGAACTTGTATCTCTTCTAGGATTGGAGAATCGGCACGGACACTGGTTGTGCTGGATGTCGACGGGTAGAAATAACGGTTTAATGTGAAGAACACACACACACTCAGATGCTTCTTCGGGGGTGCTTAAGGGAGTGGTCGTTTTTTGGTGGACGAGATGGAGGGTTGGTGGTTGTAGTAGTCTTCATGAGCGTCACATCAGTTCTGATTTGTCGTAGGATACTGCCGCGTTTTGTTCTGCAGAGTTCTTCACGTTATGTTAGTCGTTTATTAGAACAAAACTACGAGTACACATTGTCGGATGGCAAGCAAAAAAAGCCTCTTCATAACGGCTCGGGTACGAGGGTAGGGTGCCTTGTTTTGAGTGTTTGTGTGTGTGTGTGTGTGTGTGTGTGTGTGTGTGTGTGTGTGTGTGTGTGTGTGTGTGTGTGTGTGTGTGTGTGTGTGTGTGTGTGTGTGTGTGTGTGTGTGTGTGTGTGTGTGTGTGTGTGTGTGTGTGTGTGTGTGTGTGTGTGTGTGTGTGTGTGTGTGTGTGTGTGTGTGTGTGTGTGTGTGTGTGTGTGTGTGTGTGTGTGTGTGTGTGTGTGTGTGTGTGTGTGTGTGTGTGTGTGTGTGTGTGTGTGTGTGTGTGTGTGTGTGTGTGTGTGTGTGTGTGTGTGTGTGTGTGTGTGTGTGTGTGTGTGTGTGTGTGTGTGTGTGTGTGTGTGTGTGTGTGTGTGTGTGTGTGTGTGTGTGTGTGTGTGTGTGTGTGTGTGTGTGTGTGTGTGTGTGTGTGTGTGTGTGTGTGTGTGTGTGTGTGTGTGTGTGTGTGTGTGTGTGTGTGTGTGTGTGTGTGTGTGTGTGTGTGTGTGTGTGTGTGTGTGTGTGTGTGTGTGTGTGTGTGTGTGTGTGTGTGTGTGTGTGTGTGTGTGTGTGTGTGTGTGTGTGTGTGTGTGTGTGTGTGTGTGTGTGTGTTTGTGTGTGTGTGTGTGTGTGTGTGTGTGTGTGTGTGTGTGTGTGTGTGTGTGTGTGTGTGTGTGTGTGTGTGTGTGTGTGTGTGTGTGTGTGTGTGTGTGTGTGTGTGTGTGTGTGTGTGTGTGTGTGTGTGTGTGTGTGTGTGTGTGTGTGTGTGTGTGTGTGTGTGTGTGTGTGTGTGTGTGTGTGTGTGTGTGTGTGTGTGTGTGTGTGTGTGTGTGTGTGTGTGTGTGTGTGTGTGTGTGTGTGTGTGTGTGTGTGTGTGTGTGTGTGTGTGTGTGTGTGTGTGTGTGTGTGTGTGTGTGTGTGTGTGTGTGTGTGTGTGTGTGTGTGTGTGTGTGTGTGTGTGTGTGTGTGTGTGTGTGTGTGTGTGTGTGTGTGTGTGTGTGTGTGTGTGTGTGTGTGTGTGTGTGTGTGTGTGTGTGTGTGTGTGTGTGTGTGTGTGTGTGTGTGTGTGTGTGTGTGTGTGTGTGTGTGTGTGTGTGTGTGTGTGTGTGTGTGTGTGTGTGTGTGTGTGTGTGTGTGTGTGTGTGTGTGTGTGTGTGTGTGTGTGTGTGTGTGTGTGTGTGTGTGTGTGTGTGTGTGTGTGTGTGTGTGTGTGTGTGTGTGTGTGTGTGTGTGTGTGTGTGTGTGTGTGTGTGTGTGTGTGTGTGTGTGTGTGTGTGTGTGTGTGTGTGTGTGTGTGTGTGTGTGTGTGTGTGTGTGTGTGTGTGTGTGTGTGTGTGTGTGTGTGTGTGTGTGTGTGTGTGTGTGTGTGTGTGTGTGTGTGTGTGTGTGTGTGTGTGTGTGTGTGTGTGTGTGTGTGTGTGTGTGTGTGTGTGTGTGTGTGTGTGTGTGTGTGTGTGTGTGTGTGTGTGTGTGTGTGTGTGTGTGTGTGTGTGTGTGTGTGTGTGTGTGTGTGTGTGTGTGTGTGTGTGTGTGTGTGTGTGTGTGTGTGTGTGATTCAACATTTTTTTGGTCCACCTTTCATCACCGCGCTTGACGCACACGCCACCAAATCCAGTCCCCGCGGGCTCCGTGCACGCACACACACGCAAGACACTTTCTCGTCCTGGTGGGGTGGAAAATCGTTCACAGTTCGTCGAGTTAGGTGCGGCAACGTGTGTAGGCACATGTATGTCTGTGCTGGGATATATGTGCTGGGACGTGTTCAAAACACAAAATCATACTGGTAACGTTTTTTTTGTGCCTGTGCCAACAGCAGGCAGACTCTGTGCCTGTCCACAGCAGGCAGACTGGGCCTGTCCACAGCAGGCAGACTGGGCCTGTCCACAGCAGGCAGACTGGGCCTGCCCACAGCAGGCAGACTGGGCCTATCCACAGCAGGCAGATTGAGCCTGTCCGCAGCACTCCACAGCAGGCAGACTGGGCCTGTCCACAGCAGGCAGACGGCTTTGTTTTTTTAGCTTTTTCTTCTACCTACTACGTGATAACTAACGAAACCCAACTACGAGTAGTCATAAGCAGACTTCGCCTGTCTGTCCACAGCAACGTTCGGGCCATGTGCTGCAGGTGATATTGTCAGGCCTACCCTGCTACCGACGAGGGGACGGAGAAACAGGAGAAGACCTGCTGTAGATGTTGTACAGCAGTCAGTAGTAGTGGTGGCACCTGCTACGAGAACCTCTCTCTGTTGGATACATGTATGTCATATCAGGTTGCAGATATTTCGTCTTCAAATTATGGGGTGGAATCAGGAACCACACACACAACATCGAGTACGGTGTACAAGTTAGACCGACACAAGCCGAGCGTACTGCGACGCTGACCCTGGCCTCGTGGATCCTACTGCTATTGCTGCTGCTGTTTTGCTGCTGGAGAAGCTCTGATGTAGATATTGCACAGCAGCAGTAGTTGTGGCACCTGCTATAAATACGAGAAGCTCTCGTTGGGCATGCCATGTTCGTGTTGTCTCGAAAATATAATGCCGACTTTCGAGTGGGAAGCAGGAAACATATAAAAAAACGAGTGCAGGGCACGTACTACGGTACGTATGTGTATATATGTACGCGTACAAAGGGTGCAAGGGTTAGACCGACAAGCCGAGCGTACGGCGACGCTGACCCTGGCCTCGTGTGTCCTACTGCTGCTGCTGCTGCTGCTGTTCTGGTGCGGGAGGCGCACTGCTGCCGTAGATGTCGTACATCAGTCCAAGTAAAGTTGTGGTGGCACCTGTTAAGAAAAATACCTGGTAAGCTCTTTCTGTTGGACAAAACATGTGAGATGCAGATTTTTATTTTGCTGAATTTCAACCAGAAAACACTCTGCTGGACAAAACAAGTCGAGTGTTGTGTGTTCTTGACTCTTTCTACCCGTCGACATCCAGCACCACGTGTCCGTGCCGATTCCTCAATCCCTGATGATACAAGTTCTGTCACAGCAGTGCAGATTTCGTATTCAAATTATTATGCCGGATTTCGTATTCAAATTATTATGCCGGATTTCGAGGTGGAAACCAGGATACACACGAACGACCAAATCCCCAAATCCAGTACTTTTTCATATCAAGAGCCAGGAGAGGCCAACAACATTTATTTACGAAAATTATTGAGATGCACCCACGACGTAGTACTTCTCAGGACAACATCTGAAAGCGTTGAGACGACGGTACGCAGACGTAGGCTCTTGTTTGCGGGCTTTGTGACACGAATGGGAGAGGAGCGTCTGCCGAGGAGGGTGATGTTTGGGGAGATGGTTGGGGGTAAGGGTTACTCCGGAGGACAGGAGTGGGACTGGATGAGGTACCTTGAGGAGGACCTCAAGGAGTTCGGCATCAAGCTCGAAGGGTGGCGCGAGACAGCACAGAAAGCCGGCAGATGGTTCCAACGGGTCGAGGAAGGGGCGGAGGCCTTCATGCGGAAATGGCATACAGATGAGAAGGAGGCATCGGCAGAACGGCATAGAATAGCTGCAACCACGACCACAGCCGTTGACGCCAACGCGAGTGTGCAGAATGACAGGGAAGAGGGGGGGGGCGAAAGGGGGACGAGGGGGAATGGCGGGGGGGGGGAGGGGAGGCGGTCTGCCCAACAGACTGAAGCCTGGTTATGGCCATCATCGTCATGATGCACTCCTTTCTTTGGGACCCAAGTAACGAGCATGGTGCCATCTGGGCAACTTTGCGTGTCTGTATGCTCCAGTGCCTGCCTTTGGTATTTTCTTTCCCCCCCGCCCGTGATTATCGCTTTTTTGTCCCTTCTTTGTTTTCATTTTTCTTTCATTCCCGTTTGTACCTCTTTGTGTCTTTGTTAGTATGGTCCGTTTTGCCTTGCCTTTTTTTCGCGTTTTGCTATCTGCGTCTGTTTTAGTTTTGTTTTTGTTTTTGTTTTGCTTAGCTTCATCTTCTTTTTTTAGGTTTTTGTCTGCTATTAATAGTCTCCTTTTTGCTTCCCTGGTGTCCGCAGTGGTGGAGTGCGTATGCCTGTTTTTTGTTTTTTGTTTTTTTGCCTCTGTTTTTACTTGAGGTATTTCTTCCACTCCAGAGTTATTGGAGCCTGTCCTGCGACCACGGACTGCATTGAATTGTGAGTTAATGTGAGAACAACAACAACAACAACAACAACAGTTGCTTAGCTTCATCTTCTTTTTTAGGTTTTTGTCTGCTATTAATAGTCTCCTTTTTGCTTCCCTGGTGTCCGCAGTGGTGGAGTGCGTATGCTTGTTTTTTGTTTTTGCCTCTGTTTTTACTTGAGGTATTTCTTCCACTCCAGAGTTATTGGAGCCTGTCTTGCGACCACGGACTGCATTGAATTGTGAGTTAATGTGAGAACAACAACAACAAACAACAACAACAACAACAACAACAACAACAACAACAGTAGTAGTACGTCCGTGGTAGATATTCCTTCGAGTTCGTTCGTTCAGCACAATACAAAATAATCCGTATGTGCCCAGCATGATGCATCGCAGATATTACTACTACTGCAGGTATTACCGAGGTCGCGCCTCATTACCACCAATTACTAGTAGCCGGCACTTTCCCCCTCTCTCCGCTCTGCTCTCTCTCTGTCTGGCGGAGCACCTGTGACCTGTGCGGTCGTTTATTTAATATTTTTCATTGTGTCGTATTATTTTTCATGTTTTAGCTTTCTTTTGTCGCGGGGAGCTCTGAACATTTTCGGACATCCTCGCACGTATTCAAGGTATTATATCATCAAGAGTCATATCCATGTTTTCCTCCGTTCGTGCAGTCGTGGGTGATACGTGCACAGCAGTTGTGCGGAGAAATTCCGATTTGGGTGGGGAGGGGGGTGATGTAGTTCCATAATCTATACAATAATCAGCATGTTCACAGCACTGAGCAGTTTTCACACCAGTTTATTCGGTTCCTGTGTGGGTTCCCTCTTCCACCGCCACCGTACCAGGTAGCAGTAGTATATCAGCTTTTCTGCCTGGTTTAGCCTCCCGTCCCATCCCAACAAGTACCAGCTATTCCGCCAGGCATAGATGGTCGTGTTTGCATAGGGGATATGGCAAGGCCACTCAACGAGAGCTTGGATTGGGCAGAGAGCTTCGTCCACTGCCACCACCGCTACACGGACTTGGATGCACCGCATGGCTCCGCCGCCAGGCGAGCATGGCGGAGAGGCGTAGCTCTGGCGGTGATTATTGGCACGGCTGTGGGCTGGATGGTAGGCACCACTGTCAGGAGATCGGAGGGGAGCGTTGCAACGCTTGAGCCGCCGTCGGACTCTCTCGCCAGGGAAGTTCTCAAGGAGAGGTTCCCCCAGATGGACGCCTTGCAGGACGTGGGCGAGTTGATGGACGTGGACGTGTGGAGCGAGCACAAGCTGGACCTCTACCCGTGGGTTCACGTCGCTGAGCCTGGTAGGAATACGGTGATGGAGCTCAAGCACTTGCCGGGGGAGCTCATGAAAGACGTCACTTTCCGGTGAGTTGCAGCGCCTTGAGCCTCTCTGTCCCATTCAATGCAGCTCGCATTGGGTGGCACTCGTTCTGGAGTGTCTCTAGGAGGATGCATGGACATTACGAGGTAGCGTTGTGGACGGAAATTGGGATGGTACTCGAGAAGCACGTTCTCTTTTACGATTGCCCCAAGACTGGCCCAACCTGTATGCACGTTTTTTCTATAGTAAAATAGTGTCCACATACATAAAATAAATATATCGACCAACCGGCAGGCAACAGCAGTTTTTCAGCAGCGGGAACGTGCACGTATAGAGCGGTCGCTGAATTCAGGAAGTAGCAGCAGAAGCAGCAAGGGTGTTGGAGCATTGCTCCCTCCCTCACTCCCTTTCTCTCGCTCTCCTTCTATCCCTCTCGCTTGTGGAACCGAAGCTAGCCAATGGTCTACTACCGCGCTGCACGGCACGCCTTGTGCGTCGCAACCAAATTCCTCGGCCTTGTTGTGCGTCGCAACCAAATTCCTCGTATATACAGCAGTACCTCTACCTGCTGTACGAAAAATTTACGTCTGTACCTGTCACATACACGTGGTCATTCTATACCAGTACAGTACAAGTACGTATGTGACCATGACGACTACTGCTGTCACGGTTTGATATCCCAACAAAGCAGGTACGACAGGTGCGAAAACAGAGGTATGACAAGTGTGTGCGTGTTCTGTGTGTGAATGTTCTTTACACCAAATCGTTCTTTCCACGAGTCGACATCCAGCACCGCCGTGCCGATTTTTCCATCCTAGAGAACCTGTTGTTGTTGTTGTATACTTGTATAGAGTTGCACCCCGGCCTCAAAATTTGGAACCGGGTACCCGACCGGGTAGGGGGCGGTTGAGGCGGAACCGGAACCGGGTACCCGGGTCCCGGAAGACCCGGGTACCCGGGTACCCGGGTGACCATACAATATTTGCTCCCCTTTTAGCGTGTGAGCGGCGGCGGATGAGGCCGACACGGGTATTTGGGTACCCGGGTACCCGAGTACCCGGGTTACCATACACGGCTTGCTCCCCTTTTCGCGTTTGAGAGGCGGCGTGGTAAGGCGGACACGGGTACCCGGGTATCCGGTTAACATACACTTTTTGCTCCCCTTGTAGAAATGGAGCGGCGGCGTGGTATGCAAGGCAGGAATTAACAGGGGTATTCTCTATTCTCGGTCTGTAGTCTGCAGGGGCGAGAGGCGAGAGTCTAGAGGCACAGCCGCTGGAGTGTAAATCAACGTATGCCCCAGTCTTGGGGCCTCCGTATAGAGCAATTGACGGGTACCCGGGTACCCGGGGTAAAAATACCCGCGGTTCCGTGAGTTGGACCAGGACGGTTCCGGTTCCGACGGTTCCGGGTACCCACCACCGGGTACCCGGTTCTCAGTCAGACGGGGTGCAACTCTATACTTGTATCGCTATGTAGTAAGCAGAGTAGACGATCGAATGCCATGTCATCGTACTGGATACGACAGGCACGTCATACACATTCTATAAGAGATGAACCTTTTTTTTATTATATCCTCCGGCGGATTGGTAAAAATAAAGCTTGATAAGCTCAACATACTTCCACGAAAGAAACAAGAAACAAATCGAGAGAGAGAAAAAGAAACAATAAAGAAAACAGTACCAGGTACAAGTGTTCTACCCTCCGTGGGGGATGTGGCAGACTAAAATGAGAACAGTACACAACGAGCTAATGAAAACAATACGTACATGTAAACAGGGTACGAAAATACTGGGAACCAAGGGAAATAACAGGCAAACCGAAGCACAACATAAAAACAGTACGTGCGAGTTGTCAGCCTCCAGGCAGCCGCAGCAGTTTGTTGTACGAGTAACATAGACAGGTTCTACCTACTTGATAGTAGAACCCTGCCTGGTCGTCTCCGTCCTGCTTTCGTCAACCATGCCCCGCCCACGGAGAGGATGCATCTGACAATACGAAACAAGCAAAGCAGGCTCGTCATCCACTCACACCACAAAAATAATAATAATAAAGACTCCTGTCACAAGCAAGGTCAAGAAGGAAGGAAAATAATGTAATATTAAAAAAATCACGGAGGATCGAAGCGCCAAAAGAAAAATAAGAGAAAGGAAGATCACGTTCGAAGCAGCTGCACCAGGTGGAGGTACGAGTAGCACAGACATGTTCCACGTACTTTTAATAGTCGGCCTGTGGTGCCTCGCTACCCTGTCTGCCGTCTCCTTCCTACTTTCGTCCACCGCGGTTTCCCTTTTACGCCTCCTGTTGCCCCCCCCCCTGCCCCCATTCCCTTGGTCGGGTTCTCTTCCACTCCTCCTGGTGCCCCCCCTCCCCCTATTCCCTCGGGCACCACCCACGGTGGATGCGCGGCGCTGCCCACTCAGCTGTGTCTCATCCTTGTGCCACTTCACCGTGAACCGTCCGGCTGCTTCAAGGACCCCCCGGTACCACTTCCCCGCATTTTTTGCTGTAGTGGACCACAGCGCGGTCTCAACTCCAAACACCAAGGGAGAGTGTTCCGTTGAACCGTCGGTGGCTCGGAACTAACTTTCTAAGGTCTTCGAATAAGCATCTATGCCGAGTCTTGAACTGTCCGCCAGGTGTCGGGTTCTCCCCACGAGCCGTTGTCCCGAACATTACCCAACTGGGTAATCGTTCCTTGCTTTACCGTGCCACGGCCTCCGCGAAAAAGAGCCACCGTTTACGGATGGTCGTTTCGATGCTCTCGCAACGTGTCATTTTGAGGGCCTTCGCGTACGAGAGGGTGGCATGCTCAGTACGAAGTCGGCGCTGGAAACCAGTGACTCGCAACAGGACTTGGTGGTGAGCCGTTCCTAGCTCGGCAAATTGTTCCGCTCTGCGGGTCCACGTCACGCATCCGTACAGCAGGGTCTCAAGTACCTCGGCCTTCAGCATTCGGACTTTCAGACTAAGCGGGGCGGTCGTCCTATCATACAACTCCGGGGCGAACCGTTTGAGATATGCCCGCACGAGACAAATCCGTCGATTGATTCCGAGCGAGAGTTCAGCGTTTTCTGGGGCAAGGGTTGCCTGGTCTGGTGTTCGTGGAAGCATTGTCTCTGTCTTTTTTTCCGATACCGTGCGGCCTGCTGCTTCGAAGACAGTCACGATGACTCATCCTTTTAGCGAGTTCTTCAGCCGACCTCGAGACAATTCCTGCGTCATCAGCGTTCGACATGCCCCATACAGCCCTTCGCACGCATGCCTACGGCTCCTGCTCCTCTGTTCCAGCTATTCGAGCTTCATTGAGCTATCGCAAATCCCTTACGATGACTTCGTCTTTGCCCAGGCGTACCAGTACGACGTGTAACACATTTCGTCCTTTTTATACTTACTGTAGCTGGAGCCATGAGTATTTGACACCTGGCACCAAGGCGTCAACATTGTTACGCTATCGCGCTGCTCGCTGCCGCAGCATTTGCGGTACTCGGGGCCCCTGCTAAGGCCCTACGCTGCAGGCGCTTTCACGCACACGGATATAGGTACGCCGCAATCGAAAACAAACGAGATAGGCATGGAGATGGACATATGACTTTTTTTTCTCTCTTGTTTTTTAGTCATCACTTTTACTTTCCAGCCTACCTGGTATAACTCGTAGGAGGTTTTACCCTCAGCGATCTTCTGGACAAGCCGTGGTCACAGGTGTCGTCCCTTCTCCCTCCCGGTACGTGCCTTTATTTTTTGTCGAGCATAGGGTTCAGCCTTCCCACTGCTCGTCGATGTTCATGGAATGTAGCTAACTCACGCTCTCGCGCTTTCCGCCAATCATTTTTTTTATACAAGAAAAATTCCCTACGAGCGTGCACTCGGTGGGGCTTCAACCCACGAAATTGATCTTGATAGGCACGCGGACCACCTACCAAGCCACCGGGGACGGCGGCGACTGGAGTGTCTGAACGTGCCTTGCCTACCTGGTATGTACCTGGTATGTGGCTGAGGCATTTGCCTGAAACAATCCAACGCGAGTCGACGAGGAAATAAATGGTTGACGTCCTCCCGCAGCGAAAAAAAAAGAAGGCCTGCTACAGCAGTAGTAGTATGTTATCCCGGATCTGAGTTACGACTACTAACTGTATGTAGTACGGGTGTCCATAGTTAATATGACCAAATATTTTTAGTAAAAATAGGGAAATGTATTGGGCTTTGTGTGTACCGTAGGTCCTGTTTACTATAGTCCTCCGTAGATAGGAGAGGAGAGAGAGAAAAAGAAGGGCCAAGATAATAAATGCGAAGAGGGAAAAAAAAGTGCCTGAGGCGCGCCTCAAACCTTATCCTATACTATAATTTCAAGTTGTTTTGTTTCAAGGGGTGGAATACCTGCAAGAAGAAAAAAGTCGTGCACTTGCCTTTGGACGAGATAACCACGAAAACAGTGATTCACGCACGCTTTTTTCAGAAAGGATGTTTCACTAAAAGTTGTTCAGGCATTTTTTCAGGCACGCACAGACCCCACATTTTACATCCCCTTTCCTCTGCTTTTGGGAGTTCAGGACTCACGGCGTTATTTTCTAGTGCCTGCAAGTGCCTTTGGGCGTGTCTGACGCGCGCCTGGCGAAAACTCGGCAACTTTGGTTCATTCTTATCACAGAGCGTTTTTTCCATAATTTCCAAAGTTTGGAACTATTTGGAGATATGTAACAATACACGAAGGCGTTCTGTCACTATTCGTGAAATTCTCCAGAACCAAAAATATCAAGCTCGTTAACATTCCAATATTTGGAAATAAAACCCAGGAAAATATGGAAGATTGAAAAATTGGTCACCCTTATCGGAGAGCTTTTTTCCCAATTTTTCGACATTTTTTTCGGGCAATTTTTCAATATTCCTTGTTTTCCTGTTCTCTTTTCCAAATATTGGAATGTTAGCGAACTTGATATTTTTGGTTCTGGAGAATTTCACGAATGGTAACAGAACGCCTCCGTATATTGATACATATCTCCAATTATTTCCAAACTTTGGAATTTATGGGAAAAACGCTCTCCCATAAGAATGAACGCCCCGGTGGTTCAAGTGGTTAACCTCGAATTCTACTTATTTGAGTCCTGGGTTCGAGCCCCAGGTGGGTCGGACTTGACTTTATTTGCAAAAATAAAAAGGGATTCAATTGTTGAGAGCGCCTTGCAGCGTGGGTAGGCACAATTCGATGCGAGTCGACGAGGGAAGAAAAGGCTGAAATCTTCTCGCGATAAAAATGAAGGCACGTACCGTAGCGGGAAGGGGGGAGAAGAGCCTGCTATGTGACCCCGGATCTGAGTTACGAGTTGGAAGGAGAGAGAGTAAAAGATGTGCGAAGATGATGAATGGGATGAGAAAAATAAAAATAAAAAAATGTGACCCTTCGGCCCTAAAACAGATTTCAGGCACGCCTGCTTCAGAAAAAATAGTTCGAAGACAGTTTTCTATGGATGCCTTGAAGGCTTGGGCCTACGCCAGCTGATGGTGATGATAGTATATCTTCCTACGGAAGCTGTTCATTTTTCCGTACTCTGGTTGAATAAGGGGAACAACAGTATATTAGGGTCATTCTTATCAGAGAGCTTTTTTCCCAATTTTTCGACATTTTTTTCGCGCAGTTTTTCAATCTTCTATATTTTCCTGTTTTTTTCCATATATGGGAATGTTAACGAACTTGATATTTTTTTGGTTCTGGAGAATTTCACGAATAGTGACAGAACGCCTCCGTATATTGATACATATCTCCAATTATTTCCAAACTTTGTTTATGGAAAAAACGCTCTCCGATAAGAATGAACCTTATACGCGGCTCAACCAACCTCGAGTTTTTTCAAGCCACAGCATCCCGAGCCAGCCTACCCAACCTACTGAAAAGTGTTTCCAAGCACACACCATTTAAGACGGCCGAATCAAGCTAAAAACGCCTTCTACGATAGAGGTCGCACATTTCCGCTGAAATGTTTTCTGAATGACCGGGGCTCCTAGTGAGACCCAATTTCGTCGGAATGCCAATATTGTTCGAAAAATGTTTTTTTTTTCGTATACTGGACCATGGAATTATTCATCGGGATGCGATTTGATTTTTGCTGAAGATAGTTCGGATGACTTACTAATAGTGTGGGGCTCCTCAAATGAGGAGTCAGTTAATTCAGGGTGAACCTCTAGCGTAGAACGCCTCTAAAGTCTTACCAAGCACAGCATTCCAGCACTGATCACTGATCACTGCCTTGGGGTTCGGGTCGGAGGGTCGGCTTTAGGCGCCAAACACAAAACCTCCGGAAGTATTCACCATCAGCAGGTAGGCACGCCTCAACTTTTGGGTCGGAATTGCGGCTTTGCGCAACAGGCGCCGGGTTTCGGGACGCGCAAGCGAAATAAAAGTTGCGGGTGTCTTTTTCGCCGAAGTCGGGAAACCCTCCCCCACATCTGTTGCCGCTTACCGTACGCGAAAAACACCTTTTAGCTGTCGAAGAGCACACTGTCACGTGGTTTTCGGGCACACCTATTAATAGTATCATATATCCACGCGTACATGCCAAATTTTGGCTTCCGGCGGCCCTTCGGGGCTCCCTGCGGGGGGCCTACCACGCCTGCGGCAGGTGTGGCGCGCAACACGCCTTCCGGCTCTTGTTGCGCTACCTTTAACAAGCCTTCCGGCTCTTGTCCCGCAACAGACGTGCAACAGACACCTGATCCCTGATTAACGCCCTGCTTGCTACTGCTTGAGAATCTGCTGTGTATGTGTTGTCTTGTTGTTCCTACCCAACGTAGTCACAGCATTGTACCAGATCCTGGAAAGAAGCAAATTATGTGGTCACAGACTGCTTTGTGACGCAGAGAACAACAAAATAATCGCAATCAGA
>JARUPZ010000964.1:0-22500 GCA_031213475.1 Nereocystis luetkeana | reverse complement strand
CTGCCACTACTGTATTACTACAGTGGTACCACTATTTCTGCTACTCGTGCTCATGTGCTACTAAACCACTTGATCGACTGGACTGACGCAAAAACTTGCCCGGCGAACGATTGATGGATCCATCGTCTAGTGACAGCTCCATAACCAAAAAACATATTCTACGAGCTGAGTGGTAGCGCGACAGCTCTGTGGAACGCGCAGGACATACCCTATTACTCTTGTTTGCCTACAGGCCACAGATTCCAACCGCTAATTAATACTCAACTAGCGGTACGAACGATTTTTCCTTAGGAAACAAATATCTGGAGAATAAAGGTAGCAGTCCAGAAAAATGTAACGAACACGAGGTACTGGTGTGGAGCCTACTTGTTGAACACGCGGGCGAAGCGGCTCGAGAGAGTGGCAGCGCGTTGTTTCCGGTCCATTTACCGATAGTGGTCTCTCCAGCCGGGGGCGCAAGTTGTTGACGCTCGGTGTACCCGCTACTGTCAAACGCCGGCGGTCGTGCTTATTTGCTAAAGATCCCCGGCTTTGCTGGAATTCGGACAGAGATCCTCATCCCCCCCCCCCTCGCATTCCCGCCTCATTTGACCCCCCCGCCCCCCCTGGCCGTGTGCTCCGTCAAGCTGAACGTGGCCGGGACGTCGGTTTGGCAATTGTACATGGAGGACGACCTGGCTCAGGGTTTATTCGTGAGTGCTTCGCAGCCAGATATTAGGGAAATGTAGATGGGGGCTTGTATCGGTCGGTTGGAGGGGCGGGGCTGGTCCAAGCGATTGCCTTGGTGATAGTTTGCCGTCGTGGAGTTTAGGGTGGGGATCGCGGCGTTATCTTGAACAAAACAATATACGGGTAGAAAGGAACTCGAAAAATGGGAAACCGGAAGGTTAAGACACGGAAAGGGAAGAAGGGAAATATTGAAAATGGAATGACACGTGCTATGTTTGAGGCAGCATTATTTGTTTTGCTGTGAAATGACGGGGATCGTCAAACCAAAATCGTCGGAAGCGCATTTCGTTTTCGCACGATATTAATATGTGCACACCTGTAAGTAGGCCATAGGATTTTCAATTCGATTGCACCGCCTAATTTCACGAAAACTATTTTTGATGAGGTGACCCAGTAGTGTATGTATTGGATCTTGAGATCAGTATAGATATCAACTTGCTTCAACCACAACGGGAGTTTTGGCATTGCTACCAATGTGTAGCAAGCCTTGCTTAGGCCCTCACAGCTGCCACTCTTCTCGCGCTAACCACCGGTGTGGAGGTTTGACCACAGGCCCGTATGCAGCCCTACCAACCATTGGTTACCGTACGATTCGCAAGCCTAATGCATATCAGTGCAACCTGCGAGTGATGAAATCCCCCCACATACGCCACCATTCCTGGATCCCCATTCACTCGGTTTACACTTCCGTTGGTAAAGAAAACTTTCGATACTGACTGTGCCCGCTGTTTCGAAACGAGAACTGGCTTCTTCGGTACTGTTTGGTTACAGTTGTTGTCCACGAGGTCATCGCCCGTTTTTTTTACGTTTGCGTTCATGAGCGTATGGGTGTCGCCGTTTCCGTACGGGGTAATACTATGTCACATACTGACGTAGATTTGTTTTTTCCGACGCGCACCCTCCCACACACCCACATGACCCCCGCCCCGCTAGTCCCCACACCGGAATGTTCACGCGACATAAACTTGCTGTACAAAATATGCATGTGATTACGGTATTGCTTTTCATGTATATCTACGAGTCAGGTGTGTTGCATCGGGGGCGCTCTAATTGACCCCGCCACCCCAGCCGGAAGCAAATATTTGTTTCGGCGATATCCTCCATCTGCAAGTCCAGCTCGCTAGCGGGTAATTGGAGGATGCCGCTCACCCTTTATGCGACTCGCAGAACTCCCCACCGCACTTCACGCGTGTTGCAACCAATGCTTCCCTGGCCGGTGAAAACTCGGCGTGCTCCGTCCCGGTATTGTAAGGGTGCCAGGTCAGGGTTATATATGATACTGCGGCCATGCATGGCATGCGTATCACCCCCTCCCCCCTCCCCCTCCCGTTTCTGCCTCCGTTCGACCAGAGCATCTTGACGGTGTCCACTGACTCATTCGTGGGACCATTCAGGTTCCTCAAGCTTCTTCCCGCCAGGTTCAGCCACAGGTGATGCCATCCTCTTGCGGTAAGGCAAAAATCGGGTATTTTTGTTTCGTAATCGTGTCTTCATCCGGACAACGCTGAGAGTTAATCGTCGACAGACACTGCCAGTTGTACCGGCGGTCCCGTGGGTTCACAAACAATTACACGAAGCGATTGAATGGAGATCCCCGCACGTCACCAACCTGTGTCGATGATCAGAAGGGACATTGAGGCCCCAACAGCAGCGTGCCGGCTTCGTGAAAGCTGTTTTTATAACGGTTGCGAGAGTATGATGTTTAGTTTCGGAAATATCAGCCTAACGTCGTCGGGCGAACCATCGCGTCCACGGGGTCGGGGGACACAACGCTAAGCAGCAGGAGAACTAGTTCCCAAGCTAAGAGGGCCTCCCTCTTGACAACATCGCCGCCGCGGCGGCCGGGAGAACATTCATCAGCACCATTGTGCTTTGGACTACGTCAGCTCCTGCTAACAACACCCCCCCCCCCCTTACTCCCCCCTTACTTGTCCCCCCCGCCCCCTTCATCGAAACGCCGGATGGAAACCCGAAGTGACTGGGTGACCAGGGCGGGGTCGTCCTTTGTCGTGTTTGGCGCTGGGTTGTAGGCGGTTCAGGTCCTGGGCACCCTCCTATTTCTGGCGTTCTACATATTGGGTGGGGCATTCTCGCAATGTAAGAGAAGCAAGCTTAACCTGGGGACACGTGCTTTCGTTAGGGGTGGTTCTGGAAAAACGCCTTATCAAGGCTGAGTGGGTTCCATCCCCGAAGACCTGGTAGCCAGGATCACGTTTGTTTGTCTCAATTTATTTCGTAGTGTACCTAGGCCATGGGACTGTTCATTGAATTGACCGTTCATTCCTTCTCTAAAGCCAGATGTTTGGATGATGTATACCTGGTATTACGGGGGACCATAGTTAACAGGACCTATGGTATTAATAAAAACCTATATATTCAACCATTTTTACTAACAATATTTGGTCCTATTAACTATGGCCCCCCGTAATAGTAGAGAACCTCAAGAGAGGAGCCTCAGAACGAAAACCGGTGCAACCTCACGCGGTCACGGGTGCGCCACAGCTTGCACGGTGGTCATTCACACGGGCACTACACGTCTAAGCGGTTCGGCGGGATGGGTTGGTTGGCTCGAACAATCGGCAGCTTTTCATGCGGCCTAGGCTGCCTTTGTGACGTAGAAGTGAAAGGTAGAACTCGCCCCTCTCTTCGCCACCTTAAACTCTTTCGTCGTAGGGGTGAGGGTGCGGTGTGTAGATTACCTCTCCCCGCTCTTCGCGGGTTCTTACCTAGGATATACATGTATGTACATACTGGTAATGTATTTACTAAAACGTACTTCTGTCACTTTATTTCGTTTCGCATGCGTATCTCCTCTTGTTTTCTGTCTCCCCCCGATGTGCTCTTGGTCCCGCTCGGGAGTACACAGTCTGTCAGGTTAAGGGTCCGGTCGTTGCCTCGAAGCTCGGCCTACCGACGGTATCGCAGGTAATGCGGTACCAGGTACACAGAAAACAATACGACAGGTCACCAGTTTTTCGATGCACGTGGCGAGCGCTTTGGACGACTTCAAAGGGTCACGTAGCCCTCGGCACTCTGTTCTCCCGTGTGGATAAGCTGGCGCCTAGTCTCCTTTGCGCGCAGTGAACCAGGTAGTAGTAGCCTTTGATTCCGGTGCTATCTTTAACGCGCACCGTGCTCCTCTCATGAGGTCGTATGTATTCGTGCCTCTTCATCTTCGGTCGCGCTGTTAGACACAATTTGTTTTCGAGTCCCATGGTCTTGTCGTGGTAAGACACCAACTAGATTTCGACTGTGTGTCTCTAGGGGTGAGCGGTCGTGCTTTATCCTAGCCCCCCCTCTCTCCCCACCGCTGTGGCGGACGCATCCAAAACTGAACGGACTTTAGCAATCTGTGACGCGAGTCTATGTTACGGTGTGTGGTGTAAACTATCACCGATATTGAAGGGTTTATTACCAGCAGCCTTAATACCATCAACATCCGCACCGTCACCAGGTCAGGACGCCGCGGACGCAGTTAGCGCGTCACTGCTGCCAGTTCTTGGCCTGGTATTGCTGCGATAAGCTCTCCCGCATTTCACCTGTTGTGTACGCGTGAATACCTAAGTGTGTATTTCGCGCGCCATCTTTATCGCTTTGTGCACCCCACGTGTTTTCGACAGACTTTCTATGGTCCTCTTTCCAACACGCGCAGTTTTGACAGCACTTCGACGGAAAATTTGAAGTGTGGGGGCATTCTACGATAGAGGTTTACCCTTTTTTTCTGAAGCTCCTTACGGGAGGGGCTCTAAATCTCACCCGAAAGTTAATATAAAATCAAATTGCATCCCGATGAACACTCCCATAGCCCAACTGTACACTTTCGTCGTTTTTCGCAACAAGATTGGCATTCCGATGAGTTCGGGTGCAGGGACCCCGTCATTCAGAAAACATTTTAGCGGAAATGTGCTACCCCTATAATATCGTCGAAAGCGTCTGTGTGTATTTGTGATTTGTACCTCGCAAGAGAACACCCAATCTTCGTTGTTCGCAGTGTTACAGTTTAGACCCCCTCCCACCGCCGCCGCCCCCAGCGCGCGAAACCGTGACGAACTGCCTGGATTTGATGTGGCAGGTGAAGCCGTCCTTCTGGTCCAGTGGGGGTTCGGGGCCCGCGCTTGCACTGTTCGCGTGGACGTGCATGCGCTTTCCCCCCCAGGTAGGGGGACGGCCCGGGATAATCCCTACTGCTGAACCTTAGAATCCGTGGGAGGCAGCGGAAGGTTTTGTTTCCGTGTTTCGCTTCCTCTGATTTTGACTCTAGTGGTGAGACCGACGCTTCTGCCCGACAGGAGAGCGATTGCGGGTTTGACCCGTGACTTTCCTGGCATGCATCCTTCCTGCTTGAGGTGGTGCCACGGCCATCCGGGTTTTATATGAATTGGGTATCCTTGTTGTGAATAACCTGGTCACGGACATCGTAGTCTGCCCAATGCACCAGTGAAAGCTTAGAGGGCGCTCTTGCACGCGGTGCGCGCCGCTACCCGGGCGCTGTCCGAACCTTGTGAGCGCACCTGTGGTCGTCTGAGCGTGACCGTAAGCTCCTCCATGCAAGGAAACGTTTAATCAAATATCTATTTCTCCCCACACACGTCGTCCTCCGTCTAGCAACGTCTCCCGACCACTACATACATATTATGGTGAATATGTTTTTCAAGGGCTGTAGCCAAAATCAGGTAACACCTGTTCCGGTTGAGTAAACGCAGTCTGATACTGAAACCAAGCAAAACGCAGACGCCACCAGTGGTGCTTTTGCCCATGAGAAATCTCACACACATGTCGTTCTTCGCGTGAACTTTGAGCGTGTTGACCCTAAAATTCGAGTATTTTTTTTGTTTCCGTTAGGGTGTGAGCACTGTGGGCTCCACTTGGACCCGCGTAGGGTGACCAGGCTTCATTTGTTTCACCACACGGCAGCGTGAAGAGTACTTTGCCAGCTTTGAAGCTTCTCGAACATCCTCGCGGAACCGCCTGCTCGGCGCGAAGTTATTCCGACGTACCAAACCTGAGACCACCTCGACGCGGGGGGTGTGGCAGTTGAAGTGCCGTGGGTGTCCACGATGCTCTGATATGACTCCTCCAGTGACCATGTCATACAACAGAGTACAGACCATGACAACTGAAGCACATAGTACACCCTATAGAATAAAAAAGGGAAATCAGAGCACGTACGTATGCATAAGTACGGACGCACGTACGACTACAGAATTAACACACAGGAATTGAAGCGAAGGGACCGCACACAGACGTGCGCGGGAGAAAAACAGGGTACGTATGGCCTCTCGGACTGCTGCAATTTTTGCCGAAATTTCCTTAACGCCGGACAGAGTACAGAAACCAGGTGCACCTGACATTTTCGAGCATAGTTAAGATACAATGTCAGTCCGGCCAATAGCAGGTGTCTTGGCGTGTGCTTTGTGCTTGTGTTATTTCGGGGAACCATAGTTAGTAGGACTTACGGTACACACAAAAAACTACCAGGTATATATTTCCCTATTTTTGTTAACAATATTGGTCCTATGCACTATGGTCCCCCGTAATAGTGCGTAGCTGATGTTGGCCTAAATATGGCCAGGTATACCTTATTTAGCTGAAACCCTATATTTGAAACTCCCCAAGCGCCGATGCACTCGACGGAAGACCGCCTTCCCTTCCCTTCCCGTACTATCCCTCGCCGTGGTTTATCTCCGGTTCCGTGGACGCTTTCCTACGGAAATAAACGCTCAGGTTTGGGCCAGCGAACTTGGTCGGTTGCTTGGTCTTGTTTGCTTCAAGGCGAGCACGGTAGGTATCGGGGATATATCGTTTTCCATGCCCTACGAAGAGATTTCGCGAACGCTCGGCGGCGTGGGGGTTGGAGTCCTCGCTTCCTTTGCCTTTCGCGGGCGCGGGCGCTACAGTAAAATCGAGAGACCTTAGCAACGCCTTCTCGCCGACCTGCGGCCATGTTGGCCCCTCACGAGCTGGTTGTAGTACACCGGTCGCCCCGGTGGTTCAAGTGGGTAACCTCGAATTCTACTTGATTGAGTCCTGGGTTCGAGCCCCAGGTGGGTCAGACTTTGACTATATTTGCAAAAATAAAAAAGGATTCAATTGTTGAGAGCGCCTTGCAGCGTGGGTAGGCACAATTCGATGCGAGTCGACGAGGGAAGAAAAGGCTGAAATCTTCTCGCGATAAAAATGAAGGCACGTACCGTAGCGGGAAGGGGGGAGAAGAGCCTGCTATGTGACCCCGGATCTGAGTTACGAGTTGGAAGGAGAGAGAGAAGGAGATGTGCGAAGATAATGAATGGGATGAGAAAACAGAAAAAGAAAAAGTATAGTTGGTCCATGGCAGCTTCGTCGCTCGCTTCCGTTGCTCGACAAGCCAGGTGTTGAGGACGGGAGGTGGGTCTCGGGGTATTTGGACTGCTCTTGGCAAGGGAAAAACTTGTGTTTACGTCTGCACTCACTCCCATCCCTCTCCGGTTTGACTTCATCGAGGCATGGCCCACAGGGTATTCTCATCAATGTCCCCTACTTTTTTAAGCCGACTGACAGCTCGGCATGGATCCTGTCTTTGCTCCGCATTTCAGCCTCCCTCGCAATCTTTTTCAAGGCAACCCCCTCGTTAGGCATCAATCCAGTGTCTATCGAGCCTCTCGACGCCTATCTTAGTAATACCCTGTTACACCGAACCGCTGTAACACATGCATGCAGTGTAAATAGTGGTCAGAGGTGTCGTTAGCACCATACCGGCCGCGCTACATCGAGTGGCACCGACTATTAGTAACGGATTTGGAAGTATTTCGGTTAATGGGAGCGACTATATCGCCGTTTGCTATCCATATATAATAGAATGGTTTCTCGGCACATGCGTTGGTAGATGTGTTCGTGCGTAGGTGGAAGGGTAAGTGGATGAGAGTGGGTGGGCAATAGTACTGTCATAAATGCTGAACATGGTCAGTGGGCAACGCCTGTGAGAATATGTCAACCACTAGGTAGAATGACGCACAGGTAGGACGAAGTAGTATCCTTAACTCGTAGAATAAGGGACATGTGTCGCCCCGCGTGGAAGGGCGCCCTCCCGGAGACGGGTTGCTTGGTTTTTTATGTCGGGGAATCATTTTTTGGAATTCCTTGTACGATAGAACAACATATCGAACGTGCGCACCTACTACACTCCTTCTGCTCTACGTTCCGTGGTACTGCTGTACCAGGTACATAGTAGAAGAATGGGCTGTTGGGTCCATGGGTTGGTAGATGGATGAGTGGGTAAGTTGGTGGGTGAGTGGGTTGGTTGATGGGTTCAGTTGGTAGGTGTGGACGAGTGAGCATCATTACTGCCGTACTGCTGTACATATTGGATAGGTGACGACTGGGAACGATGACAACCGGAAGGTAGTATACCGCGCAAGAAGAACGAAATAATATAGGATTTTCCACAAGTAGAATAAGGGACAAGTGTCCACGCCGCTCGTTCTACTCTATATCTCAGGTACTCGCGATTTCTGGTTCGAGCGCCGTCACGGCGACCTAGATTTGGGCAACGTCTTAATAGTAGCGGATAGGAAGGCCGACGATCGGTCCTTAGTTTACTGCAGAGACAAGGAAGGGCCGGCGCCACACCTCGGCCCCTAGCTTGCGGTAACGATCTGAAGGGGAACTTGGAATGCCCTTCACAAGGAACCACAATGCAAGGGCGTGTATCTGGTGTCCAAAGCGGATGCACGGCATCGTTCCCGATGGGCCACAGCCTTTGCCGCCTCCATCGCATCTCCCTCAGTCTTATGACGCCTGGGGCAGTGAAACAGTACCACAAAGTTGTTTGCACCCAACACCAGGTCAAGCGGCACAGGTAAGACTCTGTCCGTTTATACACAATGTATCGATATCCGGCACAATATTTACATATAGGTGTAGCGTGCAGGTAGTCAGACACTCGGCTACGTATGACTACGGCCTGGGAAGCAACGATGGCGCCGCAGACCTCAGGGGCCTTCACCGCAGCCTGCATTGGTTCACCCATGAAACAACAAGGTTAGATGACACACACGCAGGACACGCAGGATGAAGCGGACAGCACAGTTATCGGTTCCGTTGTAGTTATCGCCTGGAATTAGTAGCGGACAAGAGGATGATAGGACAATACATCAGCTCGACTAAACGAGCGAAGCAGGCGTCGGAGGTAGCCGGCGGAGCGAAGCGCCTTGTAGAGCATGCAAGGTGCTGTGGCGAGACCAGGTAAAGCACGCACGTACACATACAAGCCGTATGGTATCCGCTCACGTGACGGAGCACTGCCATAGCAGCAAGACACCTCACATTTCAGCAGTCGACAGGCGCTCTCGGAGCTCCGACTTTACGGGCTTCAATTATCACCTCCTCCACACGCTCAGTGCGCCGTTGTTCCGAGGAAATGCCCACCAGGGCCACCAGCACGGGCACCCCTACTGCCATCACGACGACGTCTTTGGCGGTGTAAAGCACCACGTTTAGTGCCGTCGTTGTTGTTTCCGCTTGACATCCCCGAACTACGTACGAGAAAACCGCTGGAATTCGTTGACATGGCTGCGTGTTCCAACTCCACACAATACCTCTACTTCCACGTCTTCTGGGCAACCATTGTTGCTTTGAATAGTACTCTCACTGCTTGTCATTTGGTTTGCCGCTTCGAGAGCACCTACACGAGACCAAGAGGAAAAGAGCCCGTGGGAGAGGAATCTGCACGATACGGCCAGCGGAGAGCGCGAACCAAGAGACGTCGTCGGGCCCACTCGTGTCTCCGTGACTTTCGAGAGTGTCACACCCTTAGTCCGGCCAAGTTGTGCCACCTGACGCTAGCCGGCCGATTTGCGAGACTTCGACAGCCACAGCAGACCATCCCGCAGATGACCAAGGGAGGAGCCGTTTGTGAATCCATGCGCACCGGCCGGAAAAATCACTAAGTCGTCGAACATATTTGTTTTTTTGTTGGCATGAACTAAAATCCTCGATCGCCGAAAACTCAGAACCCCTTGAATTTATACTATCTTTGAAATGTCCGATAAGCTACTGTAGTATTACCGAGGTCGAAGAGCTCACTCCTTTGGGCACGCACGCTATTGTAGTTCAAGTGTAGGTCGATGTGAAACCCACTCTTGCAGTTTTAGTGTAGGTCGATGGGCACACGTTTTGACTCATAGATTGTTAGTCTAGATTTTTAGTCTCCACTTCTTTGAGAGCCTGGATAATATAAGGTTTCCACACAATGAGTTTCACCAAAAACGTATGTGTGACGTTGGACCGATTGTCACACGTGTAGGGCTTCCCGGTAACGTTTGTCCGAAGGGCAAACAGCTCACTTTGAACAGACGACTGTCAGAAAAATATGTGAGATATCTCGCGCCTGCTAAGAAAGCTGCTGACTCTGAGGAGGTCGTTTGGGAATTTCGCGTTAATTCTTGAGTTGATCACTCACGTAATCAGCAGACACTTCCCAGGCCTAACGTCGTTAACACGGAGCAGCAGCTTCTCTTGTGGGGCCGGCCCTCCAGTGGATACCGGTGCTGCTTTTCTGTCGTCAATCATGACTCTCTATTACTACCGGTATGAGGAGGTTGAGACGCATCCTACACCAGGTGACAGTGTTCCAGGGTTCTACACTAATTGACGTTTTTGTGGCATGGCCATGGTACCACCATGGCATACCATAGAACCCCCACGGCATCCCATAGCGTCGCGTAGGTTTCCATGACGCCGTAGGGAGGGCCGTGGCATACCATGGGTAGTACCATAGCAACCCCCGAGGCAGCCGCCACAACACTACATGGCAACCTCAAGACATGTCATGGCACCCCCCATGGCACCCCAATGTCTACGGCACCTAGGTTAGGGTTAGGGCTAGGGTCAGGGTCCATGGTATGCCGTGGAAGATGCCGTGGAAGGTTTAGCCGCAGGTGGGCCACGGCATGGCTCGGCATGTCGCGAAAAAAAGACAAGAATGTATACTCTCCTTCCTGCTGAAAGCCGACTGCTACAGCTGCTGTGCTCTCGTCCCAGGAGGTTGATGCCTCGAGCAGCGAGTTGCTCTATCAGCTCGCGCGCCAGTACTAAGCGCATCTTAAAGTGAAGCATGATTTCATGGAGTAAAGGCGCCAGTATCACCCTTTTCAATGTATGGTAGAACGTGGCGCTACAAGACGGGCAACACCTGACGGAAACCCCTCATCACGACGTACAGCAGGAACATTCCACATGGCCTAACCGTTCAGACCCCGATATATTTGTAGTCGCGATCGCTCGACCGAGGTGGCCACACCGCTACCGATATCGTGGTGTCGGTTAGGAACTAAGCAGGGTTTCGAGGTATTCGCGTGATGTAAGGTGAAATCGAAATCGGGCACCATCCAAACGACAGATTCCACTTGCGCGGATGGTCGGCGAAGGCCGTAGCTCTGAGATCGTTTGTTACTCCGCTCTCTGTGGTGCCGCTCATGAGCAGTCTTGAACAAAGTTCGAGCATCGTTAGCGCCCACGCTGTACGGAGAATGCATGTCTCCAGCTCGTTTCGCCGAGAATTTAGCGGCTTTGATCAAAGCTTCTGCCTGGAACATAGGAATTGTACGCTGCGAATGATCCTTCAATACAAGGCTCATTCTTATCGGAGAGCGTTTTTTTCCAAAATTTCTCAAGTTTGGAAATATTTGGACATATGTATCAATATACGGAGGCGTTCTGTCACTATTCGTGAAATTCTCTAGAACCAAAAATATCAAGTTCGTTAACATTCCAATATTTAGAAAAATAAACAGGAGAATATGAAAGATTGAAAAATTGCGCTAAACAAATGTCGAAAGTTTGGAAAAAAAGCTCTCCGATAAGAATGGCCCTAAGTATCGCACTGGATGAGGCCTCCTCTTCCAATGCCGGGGGGCCTCGCCCTGGATAAATTCCGCATTGACTTCGTCCTCAGCGCGGCGCCCATCCCTTGGATTTGCACAACCACGCAGAAAAAAAACACTACGAAGCCTGTGGGGTGGGTGGAAAGCTCTGTATTGTTCCTGTGCGAACTGTCAGGGCACTGAGGAGTTTGTAGCCGCGCTTTTGTTGACGGTAGGACGTGCAGGTGTTCAGCAACATCTTGTTATGTTTGTGCTACATATAAAGATGGCGAGGGAGGGGTTTGTACCGCGTACGATAGAAACACAGGGCTATCGCCGCTCCACTCAACACTTACTTGTCTTCAACCGTAAGTTTTCTGGTGCTTTTGGCATTGGTGGTGCTGTTGTGGGCGGCTCGAGTCGTCGTTGTGGCCATACTTGCCTTTAAAAAACGGCCAACACACTTCGAATCACAAAAACAACGATCCCCCTTCTTTCTGTCCGCCAGGGGGCGACTAGTGTATGTTCGGTTTCGTGTACTACTGGCACCGCAATTGTGGGCAGGTCTATTCAGTGGCCATATCAATTATGTACATCTGTGACAACCTACCGGGGTAGATTGGACTGACTCGGCGTATCTGCTACGTTTAGATCTGCCTTAAGCTACGGCCGATATAACGCGCAGCGTCGAAAGGAGGGTTCCCGCTATGCTGCCCACCGGCGTCTGAATACAACCGGCACACTGTTTCTGTATGTTTATAGTCTCGGTAGCCCATCGCACGGACATGTTTGGACGTTCCGGTTTAATTTAGAGAACCCCACTGAAACGTGGAATCTACACGAGCCCTGCGGTACTATTGAGGGGGCACTTTTAGGGTATATGGTTCGGAATCTCTGGGGCAATTGCGCGAGCCGATGTCCCATACGTTCAATTCTTTTCCAGGTCCTGAGGGTGTGCGTTCGTTTTTGTATCGCGTGATGCACCAGCATGGAATGGTGTGTTTTGGTTGCGTGAACAACGGGCTTTGAAGTCCATTTCTAAGTGAGGTAGGGCGCAGCTCGCGGCACTCGCATAAATCCAGGTATGGAAAAGGGAGGATACGCCCGCTACCGCAGCTCGGGTCTGCAGTAAAAGGTGAACATCTTAACGATATCCATGGTCCCTGTACTCCAGTTGACAGCCCGAAAAAGGTGACACATTACCGAAGAACCGCAGTAGATCGACAGTGTACCCTCGCCCGCGTTTGTATACATTCGGTAGTCACGAGTTGTGGAGTGGGAAGGTTTAAAGGCACGGTTGCACAAACCCTCATGTATTTGTTGTCGAGTAGGCGCAAGTTGACGTTCGGAAGTATAGGAAGAAACGACTTGAGAAAAGAGCAAGAGATTCGCTGACAAGACTCACACTTTCTCGGTTTTGGAACAAGGTGCCAACTATGCAAGAATCCGGAGATGTTTGAACATGTTTTGCATGTCTTTGAGCGCAAACATCTACCCCTACCTTTAACGCTATCAAAGTTTTCCCGTACACAGCTTTTTAGGGTATGTCATCTTGGTGGTTCAACATATTCGCGAGGACACGACCAAACCTTTGGTGGCATCCGTGCTTCATTGAAGCCGCAGCCATTGCATTTATAGTATGCGCCGGCGCGGAAACATCTACCTCTTCTTGTTCGAGGTCTCGACGTTTTGGTGCTGCTGACTGGCAACTTCGAGTACACTGAAACGGCACACCGATAAAGGAGCGTGACATCACTCAGTGGGCTGATGTAGTGGCTTGGGAGGAGCCGTTTGTTTGGTATCCGCATGTGAAGTCCAAACTTTCAGTTGGGAGTTTTTTTTGTGCCTTACGTAATTCCTTCCGAATTTCGACCAGCTAGCTGCGAACCTTGGAGCACCCCAAAGTCGGCTTGTAGATAGGTATCCGATGGTTGAAAAACTGCGAAGAGCACATCTCGAGAGGGTCAAAATTTGCTGTAGATGAAGCGCTATCATTCTGATAGATGATACGTTTTTCTCTGACTCTGATACACCCGCTCTCTGCTGAAGGCACGACCAGCCGAAGGTCTAGAAAGCAGCCGTGTCATGATCACGGGGGCAATAAACGACACCGATTATAAAACTAGATAGCGCCACACGAAAACCCGCGGAAAGCGGGTGGATATTTTCCGGACTTATCCTGAGAGTCGTTGGGTGGTGTGGTTTGTGCGAGGATGGTGTCTACATGCATCTTGCACCCGCTGCTATCGGCCGCACTAGAGAGTTCGGTGTGCATTTCGGATTGACCGCGAGCATTCACCGATAACACCATCCTCAACAAGCTGTTTTACAAACTAGGTTTCATTGTTATGCATTTGGCTATTTTGATTGATATATGTACAGCTGGTGGAGTCGCATGCACCAAAACCCCGCCACCTCCTCCGCTCTTGATTACACTACTGTACTATTACGGGGGAACATAGTTAACAGGACCTATGGTGTACATAAAAACCTATATGTTAACCCATTTTTACTAACAATATTTGGTCCTGTTAACTATGGCCCCCCGTACTACGAAATATACGACAGTACTGTTGTTGCTACTTCTGTGACCGTACAACTGCTATTATAGCAGTAGTACTGCTGCTACCACGTACTGCTACTACTGCTACGACTACTGCTACTCCAACTACTACTGTTACTACTGAATCTACAACTGCTACTGCTGCAACAACTTTTTCTTCCAAAATTTACTGCAAGATATAACCCCGCTACTCCCTACAAGATGATATGACGACTCCGTTTAGCGATACAATGGTGTACCCATAGCCCATGCGCCTACTCTCCGCCCTCAAGGGCCGCATCGACGTAATCGCGTACACATGCCGAGGCATATATATCACCGGGGATTAACATGCTGACGAAACCCAAAAATGGAGCGCCACACCTCCGTCGCAAACGCAAGAACTGAAAAAGTCTTCCGTGCAACGACAACCTAGTTTCCTAGCACGCCATCAAAAGCAGCATAAGGTCAAAGCATGTAGAACGCCCGGAAACACGAACGACAGAACAATACCAACGACACTGAAAGAAGAGCGCGGTCGTCCACAACCTTGAAGAAATACGAAACACACACAGGAGTATGAGTACAGCCTTCGAGGCCACACTTACGCAAGGTGGCGCAATAACCCCTTGAAACGCAGGGGGTCATGCCAGTCCGCGTTTCGAGACGAAACACTCGAGCAAGTCCCCAGCATGCAACACCACTCAAATAGAGTAAAAAATATTCATTAACGTTTGCTTCGTGCACACATTCGTGTACCATGGTATGGGACGTAGGTGGGCAAAACACACCGCTCATATATATGGATTCTTGAAAATTGTCGTGACGTCGACGACGAAACCTGCGTTTATACAGGGAGTAATTCAACGCGATGTACGTCGGTGTTTACGGCAGCTTGCCTCTACTCGCGCCGGTACCTTACTGCAGCGTGGAGTTCACCCGGATGTTCTTCTTCGTTAGCTTGAGACACAACACGTTCATCCACCGACCATGTTCGACAAGACCTTGGTGCAGCGTACTTTGTGTTCTAAGTTTAATCCCGCCCGCTACACATTTTCCATCTTGAGCAGCCACAATCGGTATACGAAACCAGCCGCTGTTCCAAGAAACGTTATCAGGCTAGCCATCAATCCCTCCGACAGGCACGGACGGTCACAAGGATCCACTCTATAAGCGTACCGAGCTCAACATCCCCAGACCACATCGGCACACCTAGCCCGGGACCCGCTTCATGATTGGTTCCACTAAGTATCGTGTTCACAGCGTGCACCCTATGGCGACCGTCGATGCCGCAGCGCCGGCCAGAAGAGTCACCAGCGACATCGGTGTGGACGGCAATGACCACGAAGATTCAATAGTTACACCCGGTGGCGATGATGAAGAGGCGATGGCCCCGTTGACGACGAGAGAGTAGCTCTGAGTGTCGGTAAGAAGTCCTTTTGCCGACACCCGAACTGTCCATGTCCCGCTTTCCACATCTGCAGCGGCAATGATAACCCTTTCGTTTACGTTGCTGGTGTCCACTTCGCCTGACGAGGCCCACATGATGTGCGTCGCCCCGCTGGGAGACACGACTTCGAGGTCCAGATCGTGGACCAACTGAACCCCCGCGACCGAAGAGGCTGGGGGGTCGATCCAGGATAAGGTAGCACGGAAATCCAAACCTTCATCGGCGTCGACATCGAAAACGAACTCTTGCGAGCTGAGCTCGGGTAGAGAAGCTTGATCCGCAACGAAAAGAGCCAAGCTACCTTTCCCGTCCAGTGGCATCCCCATCTCCAAGTGTATGCGCCCAAAACCGCGGAATCCGTCCGGCTCTGAACTGCCTCCCATCAGGTTAGCGCTGTTGATGAGTACGGCCTACGACGTACGCATGAGGTAAGTGATCGACAAAAATAAAGAACATCGGAATGGGCGTTTTTCGCTCACGGCGCGCAGTGGTAAATCGTGGAGTCGCTGGCCGTCAAATATCGAGTAAGACCAGAAGGCGGCAGTATGCGCCCTAGTCACAACAACACCAATGGTTCGCCATACACAGTGCGTTCCCCGAACGTGAAACCGACACCCCGCTCATGGCGTTTGTCTGCCGAGAGCTTGCGCTCACATCAAAGTGCCCCCATGGGCTTCATGCTCGTGGCCTCGCCGGTCTGGACCCCTTGAAGAGCTTGCGCTTACCACTTACCTTCACCGTCGCCGATGAGGGTGAGAATGCTTCGCATTGGGACCCGCCATCGTCGCACCAACCTCGTGCTGTAACATCAGCCAAGTAGAAGCTACTATCCGAGAAGTATTGCCGAATCTGAGGGATGCAATAGGCGCGAATATGAGAGGAGGGTCAACCTCGCAGCAACTACAAAGTGGTTTTACGAACAGCGAGCGTCGGAGAGGGCGGAAGCAACGTAGGCATTCAAAATTATATCCCGGCTGAGCCAAGCTGGGGTCTTCCACGAGATTGTGCATTGTATTTATGCTGCCGATTTCAAGTCCTGGCGCGCGAAAGTGGTCATCACTACTTTCTGCCATGCCACTATTCTTTAGGTAAAGTACACCGATACGTCGCAAAAACATGGGCAAGAATTATTTTAGATAAGACAATGGGACACATGCCTTTTTTCGTCATGGGAAACGTATCTCCGCGATGGTGACGGGAGATCACCGACCGCGTGTCGGTGTGGACGTACCACATGGCGCCTCCTTCCGGTCACCCTGAAACATTACCAACATGAATGCTCACCATGGCCGATGCGCCCGCTACGATTGGACACGCCATTGACGTGCCGACGGTCGCGTACAATCTGCAGGAATGAGTGTCGTCGCCGTCGCTGCGGGCAGAGTAAACCTGTCGACAAGAAGAGTCGGACAAGAGCGAAACTTAGCACGTAATTTCTATATTTATTTGCTGTGTTGGGCTACACGTGGGGGTATTAGAGTTGTGCCCCTCTTCAAACGAAAACGTTATTCTCGAGTACAAGTAGCATATTTATACTTGCGAGTGTATAGGGCCCGATTACTTACAAACTCGCGAGTAGCAAGTTCCCGGATACGTATGCCCTGGAAACCCCGGGGATGGTAACGTTTCATCCCCTAAACCACATTCCCGTGCAGTACATCGTACACGTACGTATGTAGGAAACGTTGCATAGTACACACAACTACAATTGTTTCGGCCTTCTCGTCGCTTTCATTAAATTCGAACCTCTCGAGAGGATGCATCCATGTCATCCATGGCCGTAGTCGTGGGAGGGGGGGGGGGTACCTGACACCGTCGTCTCTCTCACACGATATACTACCTTCTGGATAAACCACCCTATATTACTTATTCCTTACGACCTACATCAGCTACCGGCTACATAATCTGTATAATACCTATATGTACCGTTGACCGTCAACTGCTACCAAACACAAAACACAACACTATATATTCGTACTATTACGGGTGGCAAAAAGTAAATAAGATCAAATATTGTTAGTATAAACATGTTAAAATTTAGTTTTTTTGTGTGTACTGTGGGTTCTATTTACTATGGCCCCCCGTAATAGTCTAGTTCTCATGCAAACAGTGGCACTACATGAGTTGCTAAATATATCGTGGCACCAAAATATTTCCTAGATATATCGCGGCACTACATCAACTCCTTTCCACAACGCAACACGTGCACACCGCAACAATTCCTATTCGAAACACAATGCCAGGCAACCCTTTGAATCATGAATAAGGGACGCTAGAATCCTGTCTTCTATCCATGTCTCGGTTTAATACCATGTTATGGTTTAAGTCGACTTCAAACTACATGGCTTCCGCAAGACCTATAGTACATGAACAGACGTACCTACGTGCAAGCCTGGTATAGTTTCCCTCCAGTGAGGTTACAACAAAATGGGCTCCGACCCTACACCTGGGGAACGTGTCGTAAGAGATTCAGTTGGCGGGATGTTTTCCCAGGGGAGGGTTCATTTTACTTGGTTTTAGAGCGAGTTTGGAGTATTTCGGGTAGATCGTACCAGGTACCACTCGGTCAGAAAATGTTTGGACGGTTCGGGTATGTATTGCGGATGCCAAAACCGCGTCGTGTTTACGGACAGGGTGGAAGTGCTGCAATAAGGTTGCTGCTGAATAAAAATCTGAAGGAAGCCACGCACTGTTTCCGGACGTAAAGGGTTTTTGCCGGAAACTGCAAGCAAGCGCCAGGGCTCAGATCAACATGATCTCTATATGGATCATATGAATTATGGGGACAACTGGTAGAACTGTTGAATGCCGTACATGTTGCGTTACTATCAGTTGTTGTTCCCAATGCTCCATGAATCGCATTTTTTTAAAGGATCGAACAAGTTCGAGCACGGGCCCGGGTGCCCGTGTACTCGTCGCGTTGACGGAGACCAGGGTACTCGCCTGAAATAACCCGAAACACTCGCGAGAAACCAGGGTTACACCCCTAGATTTCGCGGCGAACAATCGTTGGCCACGAGTACTCGCAGGGGTAAACCTCTAGAGTATATCGATGCCCAAAGAGGCGGGCCTTCACCCGGGTTGATCGTGTCATCGTCGCTTGCCCAAACTGAGAACCAACGTGTTACCTCTTGCCATACGTGAGGATGACGCACTGTAGGTCCACGGTAGGTAAAAAACGGGCACCGTTTGGTCGGAGTAGGCAAGCACGCGACAAAGCACACGTTGGAACTGCAATACAGTGATTGCTTTCCCAACAACAGGCGTGCTTACCGCGTCGCCCGGGGCGACGACCTCCGGTTTGATGCGGCCGTCCCGTGTCGGGCCGTACGAGCTGAAAAACGCCACCGTGTCCACGTCCGCGTACCCGTTTGTGCCGTCGGCGATTTTGCCGTCCGCGCCCGTCGTGCCTAAGCGTGTTTCGCCCGACGACGTGGCTCCGACGGTCAGGGCGTTCTTACAGATAGCGGGAGTGCCGATCGTGCAGACTGTGCGGCCGTCGTCGATGGCACCGTCATTGCCAGCAGCGAGTACCAGCAGATTCTCCGGGTTCTACATGGAGGCAAAGCGCAACATGTATCGTTGAGGGGGGGGGGGGGGGGACTGCAGTGAGTGGTCTACTAAGATTCAAAGCGTCGAGAGAAGCCAGTTTGGCGGCGAGCGAGTTCTGCGGGGTATATTAGTGGATGCACTTAAGGTCGATTATCTTGAACGTTGTGGATCCACACGAACCCAAAATTTCGAAATAATCAAACCAAGTCGAGGTTTCAAGAATACGATGGTCAATCCACCGCCGTGCAGAAGTATACCATGTCAAATATGACAGGAATAAATATGGGGTAAGGTGTAATTTGGGCCTGCAACTTACATTGTACATAAAATCGTCGTATAGGACATCCAGGTCGTGCACCGTGCATTCACGATCAGCGCCAATCGACACTGAGTGAATCTTGCAGCCAGCCTCCAGACATGGCTCCCACAGTCCGTCGCCAACTAACTGTCTTAAAGATGCATCACCAGCAAAAACGTCGAAAAACGCAAGCTTCGCCCCTTGCGCCATGCCCCCGTGGTCCGCTAGGGTCTGACCCACGTCGTCGTTCAGGCACCTTTGATCAGTCGCATCGTCGCAGTCGACCATCGGGCACAGCCTGTCGAAATCAACATCGAAATGAGAGTGATCGGGCAGCAACGTCAACAGGTCATCGCCCCAACTCGAGCGATCAGCGTCGATGCAGCCACCTACACACCCGGGAACCTCCGTCCCGCTGCATGTCGTGGGCGTCTTGGCGGGGTTGTTGAGAGTTGCGCCCACGGCCGACCCCGCGGTGTGGGTACCGTGTTTTTCCACATCATCCCCTTGAAAACCATCGGAAGGAAGCCACACTATTATTTTGCCTCCGCTGGTGGTAGAAGGCACAGGCCCAGGGATCGAGTCCGCCTCGACCGCATTGATGTATTGGATAACCTGTACGCGTGGACGAGTCGGGACAGGCGGCGCATTGGCGGCAGGGGTGGTTTCGAGAGCAGGCTGATGCAGCGAGCGCAACGCAAGCCGGCTCATCGGCTGTGTACCATCGCCCATTGTAAGTATAATTGTGGGATGTTGATAAAAATAAACAACGACACGTGTGAGATCCATGATTTCGTCCAAACTCGTCCGTGCAAGCTGTGTGTGACGCTTCGATCGCGCGTACCACGGGCTTCATATGGCCTCGCAATGCGCTACAGCAACAGTGCGCCGCAAAAGCAAAGCGGCGTGGTATCAAGGAAGGATGCGCACGACCGCACCCAAAGATGGGGTCACACACACACACCTTGCGTCGGTCGGGGTAGAAGGAGAAGTCGCCGTCCTCGAAGACGTTCAGAACATTAGGAGATGGCGTCGATATCGTAGTTTGTGGGGTTGTCGAGGAAAATGGCGATGCAGGAGCGGACGTTTCGGAGATAGGCGAAGAGGCAGGGGAATGACTTGCCGAGGAAGGCGAAGAGGCAGGGGACTGACTTGCCGAGGAGGGCGAGGAGGTAGGGGACTGACTTGCCAAGGAGGGCGGAGATATTATGACACCAACACCATTGTAGTAGTATCCGTGCGGCACTTCCTCTCCATCATCGTCAATGAAGAAGCACGACGTCTCATCCAGCCCAGTGTCCACGACCTGATCGGATAGCGTATGCAAAGTTTGGGCCGTTTCAGCGGAGCAGTCTTTCGCACGCGACCGCCGGAATTCCAAGTACGGCAGTGGGACTGTACATAGTTCAGGATAGTGTTTATAGAACTTCTTTCTGGCGCTTCGCAATTACAACCTACGACAGATATTATAAAATGTTCTTCAACCCGATGCTGTATTCCTGTCTCTAGGCTCGTTTCGCAACACAGGGGCATATCACATTTCCAACAATGATAACGTGAATATCGCGACGCATGGAAACAAATACCGGAACTCAACCGACATTTTGCGACGCCTTCTTCCAAAACGAGGCTGTTATTCTACTCGTACAGCGGTATAGCCATGGGGGATTTGGGGCGTCGTCCGTTGTACGTGGTAAAGTGCCCGTTACTTTCACCGGACGGGGAGGGCTGAACGTGTGCATGCCGTGAAGTAACAAAAATCGAACCTGGATGACTTGACCAGTACCGTTCAAGCCCGCGGCGGTCAGCGGTGCCTCCGTGATCGTGGCACTCTGTATTATCGTTCGGGCCACTGCGTTCAGCAGGCGGTCTGCGTTCCTGGGCGAGACTCTCAGGGCCTCCACCCTGCTCGACAGGAACGAAATAAGGCCCATGAAGCACGCCGCGCGCAACTCGATCGCCTCCTCGTTGCTGCGCATCACTCCGCCCCCGGTGTGCAGGAGGTGGTCCAGGCCTATACGACGGAGCGGAAACTAAGGGTCATTTTTATCGGAGAGTTTTTTGCCCCAAATTTTTGACATTTGTTTCGCGCAATTTTTCAATCTTCCATATTTTTTCTGTTTTATTTTTCCAAATATTGGAATTCTAACGAACTTGATTTTGGTTCCGCAAAATTTCACGAATAGTGACAGAACGCCTCCGTATATAGGTACATATCTCCGATTATTTCCTAACTTTGGAATTTTTGGAAAAAACGCTCTCCGATAAGAATTAACTTAATAGTCGTGAGCCAATCTCAACCGGTCGAATATTCGATGTCACCATTTAGCGTACATGCAAACAGCGTGCCACTGATAATCGATGGCGAACGGGTAGGCTTGAGCTTAAGTTATGACTAGGTGAGCGTTTTGCCCATCCCTCGTGTTGTCTTTCCTTTGCTGCGTGTTCAGTTTTTGTTCGCGTATTTATACGAGATGTTTCCCAAAAATCGTTTACCGCGGGGATATTACTAGAGACAAGGGTTAAGCTCTCGATACCGTGCGACCACAAGTCAAGTACAATCAATCGGATGCACTCGAAGTATTTACCAGGCAAATGACGTACAATCCGCTACAACAGACGTTGACCCAGACGAACGAACGGGTGCCGATGCCTGTCCGAACGAGCGGAGGGCGTGGAGAGGCGCCCTCGAGTGGACGGATCACTCCCTCCCCGGGAAGGGGGCGGGCATGCGTGGAAGGAAGGATTTCCCAACATTTCCGAGTGCGTTTCCCCCCTAGGGTCGTCGCAACACTCCTAAATTCGAGGTAGTTATTCCCACACTAAGTTCAAGAGAAATGATTAAAACAAATCGAAAAACAAATCGAAACAAATCGAAAAAAAAATCGAAACAAGTCTGAAAGTAGTCGAAAAAGGGTTTTTCGGAATTCGAGTCAGATTGCAAAGAAGTCAACACTAAGCCAGATGGTTGCCCCAGCACAGTATTTAATATTACACGAACGACAAAAAGTACGTGACAGAAGTTCAGGAGCGGACGGGCTTTGGTCGAAAATAGGTATAAGCCTGTTCCATCTGAACCAAAAACAGTTAC
>JARUPZ010000963.1:0-26334 GCA_031213475.1 Nereocystis luetkeana | reverse complement strand
GCCACTATCGAGAGTGATCTTGCCGCCGGCGTCCCGCATGACCTAGTAGCCTCTGCTGCGGATAGGACAGAGGTAGCTGAACGCGAAGCGGAAGCAGCGCTTGTCGAGGCTGTGTTTGGGGACGATACCCACGCCGGTGAGCGGATGTTTTCGAACGCCGAAGGGGGCAGCAGTATTGTGGAGTTCAGGGCGTTCGTCAGAGCCGGAGGTTCGGGGACGAGCTCGTTCGACAGTCGGGCTTCGGACAGTCGGCATGGGCTCTCTGGAGGGGTGGAAGGTGGGGGTGTTGGCGGCGATGCGGCTCGTCGCTCGAGCTTGGATAACGCGCGTGGTTTGGATGTGCCACCGAAGGCACCGCCATCCACAGTGCGTGCTTTGAGCGCCCAGAGGTGGGGCGGGGATAATACGTCGTTCAAGGCAAACACTCCGCTGACATCGACCGAGCTCAGGCAGCAGTTCGACTTCGACTTTGAGGACGACGGAGACCTGGAAGAAGACCCCGTTAGCTTTGTGCGCGTTTCGGATCGCGTGGAGAAGATCAACGCCAAGATGGGCGGGCTTGTCGGGGCGGGGCGCACATCGCAGTCGGCCTTGCAAATGTAACGATAGCACTACAGGGAAGATTCCGGTTGCGTACGATTTACGGTACGGGGTCTACGGTAAGATTGCTTACGGTTCGCTTGCGGCCTGTACGGAGGTTGTTCACCGGCTGCTTATGGTTCGCTTGTGGTACAGGAGCTGTTGGGGGGATTTAGGGGGAGACTGCCACGCATATCGTCGAGCGTTCCCCGTATTTGTTGAAGGGTAGGGGGGGGGGGGGCTGGCGTAGCAGTCAGCCCAACCCGCTGTGCCCGCTGAAGCCAATCGCTGGTTAATCGGGTTGACAAGAGCACTTTATTATTCTAGACAGCTCGTACTGTGTATTAATGTGTATCCCTTACTGTGAAATATATATGTCAAAGGGCCAAAGTATATCGCTTTCGCTGTGAGCCTTGCTTGGCCGGCTCGTCAAATGTCGCAGTTCCTACTGTTGTTTTTTTCGTTTTGTTGTGAAAAAATGCAAAGACACGGGCGGCTTTTGTAATTGAGGAGGTAGGTCGTCAGCAGGGAAGAATACGGGTAGTCGAAACTACTGTACGTTACCATAGGTTTCTTGCCGGACAGGCCAAAGATGGGTCGAGAGCCCCTTGGGAAGAGAGGGATATGGTGCTTGAAACATCAAAACGAGTTTTCGGCCGAGTTAATTATTCCCGACCGTTCCATGATGTCATGGGGGCCTGCTTCCATCCGAAGCAGGTGTTGTTGCAGCAACACCTTAGTGTAGGGTTGGGGAGTATGAAGGGAGAGGGGTAGGCGAGTAGCCAAACTCTCCGGACCAGTACCGTACATAGTTGGTCGCGAGAGTGTCGAGTTATAAAGGGTTCGGGAGAGTTAGCGAGTTGGGTGCTAGCATATATAGATGGAGGGGTGTAGCACACGGGGTGGGTAGGCGGTAGTAGATAATGTTCATGTAATATTCCTTGCCTAAGAGGGAGTAAAAAATGATTCGTACATTATCGTCGAGCGACGGGCGGCATTGCCGATTTTGCGAAGGGTCTGATGGGGATGCTGTTGGGATTGTATCGGCGAAGAGGAACATAATTACCGGGTCGGGGGGCGGGGGGCGGGTCGTGTTCTTCGGGGAAAATGCGTGTCTCGTTTTTTGGCGTCGTTGTCGTTCCCTAAGTTATTGGTAGTTACAGTCACACAGTTGTTCAATGCGGTTGATCTCTGTTTATTATCTGTTGAGGATGCCCCTTAGTCATTACATTTACCTTATCATGGTGATTCGTGCCGTTTATTTCCAGCCTTTATTTAGTTTATGTGGGATTTGTTTGTAGATTGACAGTCGGAGCCATGCGGGGAAGTGCTCATCATCTTCTTCAAGGTTGCCCTCGTTGGTGTAAACCCTTGCTTGCTATTATCCCATGCAGCTCACCGTTCATGCGACTCACCCAACAGCTCACGGTGCTTCGCGCTTGGTGCAAGCAATGGCTGGCTGGTAGGTGAAAACCCGACGTTCTCCGTCCCGGTATTGTAGGGATGCGAGGGTCTATGGTCATATGACTACGGCTATGCATAATATGAGTACCCCCCCCCGCGCTTTCCCAGGTAGTTAGCGGTTAAAATACCCCTGCATGTTCGTTGTTGTCCCAGAACTATCATTTTTCTGCAAGTAGTTATATACGAGTAGCGATTTTAAAACGCCTGTATGGTCGTGTTTTATGGCTTAACCTGTATCGCGGCACCCTGTTGTGCTAGACGCGCTTTATCTAGTTTTGCTAGAAGAGCCTGCATAGCGATAATAAATAGGTGTGTGTATGTGAACAGCTTTTACTTCAGCTTTCTCACCTGGTGCCCGGTGTTGTAACTATTAATAGGCATACACCTGTAGTGGAACATGACGATATATGGTCCCATATTGTCGGTGTATGCATGTATGTCTCGCGTGTGGAGATTGGCGGGCCATTGAGGGTAGTTCGGGAAGAGCAACGTCAGAAACGGCCTCGAAAGCAGCAAAGCAGCAGCACAATTAGCGGGAAGGACAGTCAGCACATGCGCGTAGCCGTACAAGTATCAATAACAAGATGCTCTTGATAGTAGTAGTATTCCACAGTATGTACACTACGATGTCGAACCGCACCAATAAAAAACGCGTCAACTGCGGAAACGGTTGGCATGAAACTTCGCTGACTATATGTGATGGTAGTATGGATCTACCGATGGACTCACTACCAACTGTCGACATGCTGGGTACCTCTGGCTTTGCTTTGGTCATCCACGAGTAATGGTGAGTGGTGAGTAGCTTGGATGTTGTAAATTCTTGAATGTAGTTGCTTGCCTCGCCCGGATATTTCTGACCGAAGAGGGACGAGTAATTCCTCATGATGTAGGCCGGTCACACCGCCTGCAAAGTATAATGAGGGCACACTTATGCTTCAAGTACTACGCCACAGCAGGGAAGAGATAATCCCATAACACTAGCCCACCTTGAATGGCGGTATATGCGGAGGGGACTGCAACAGATCCAGTAGGATTATTACTCGGAAAATAGATCGAAAAGATGAGGCGCTTCGCTACACCCTCCGACACGTCTATTCTTGCAAGGCAAACACCGATCTAGCCGACAAAAAGCAAAACATTCCGAGATATGTGTTACTGTAGTTCGTTAGCGTTCCGACGATGTGCAGTTATGTTGCAGCGCTACGGGCTCCAGGAGTCGCCCAGGTTAGCGACAGGGTATTCTGTGATGTACGTTGACTGACCTGACCAGTGACGCACGGAGGGTGCATCGTGTAAGGCAGCGATAAAGTCGTAGGATGGCTCGCTGTCATATCGATGTAGGTATACAATGAAGTGTCCCCGGCGGGGGAGGCCATTGTCTGAGTCATGGAAACCCCGTATCGGCTGTAATGGTCGATACGGGTGCTCTGTGGCCCTACCTAGGGTTAGTCAATCCCACCAAAGAACGAAAGAAACAAGTCAAACCATATCCTGTTCACGCCACCTTCACGCCACCCCCCCAAGTACTGACGTGACTCCGCGTAAGTAAGCCGTTTGAAGGCACTGCCGTTCACGCCACGTTTGAAGGTGTTACAGCTGACCGCGTCTTGTGTGCCGCTATCGGCTCGGTCTCACCTCGATAGCCAGCTGTTGTCGTTCGTTGAGAGAGTCCTTGTGGGGATTGACTAACCCCAGGTAGGGCCACAGAGCACCCGTATCGATCATTACAGCCGATGCGGGGTTTCCATGACTCAGACAATGGCCTCCCCCGCCGGGGACACTCCATTGTATACCTACATCGATATGACAGCGAGCCATCCTACGGCTTTATCGCTGCCTTACACGATGCACCCTCCGTGCGTCACTGGTCATATATATATGTATATAAGGTCAGTCGACGTACATCACAGAATACCCTGTCGCCCACCTGGGCGACTCCTGGAGCCCGTAGCGCTGCAACAGGGTATTCTGTGATGTACGTCGACTGACCTGACCAGTGACGCACGGACGGTACATCGTGTAAGGCAGCGATATTACTCGGAGGCACGTCAGTGAAGGTGGCGTGAACGACAGTGCCCTCAAACGACTTACTTACTCGGAGTCATGTCAGTACCTTCAAACGTGGCGTAAACATCAGTGCCTTCAAACGACTTACTTACTCGGAGGCACGTCAGTGCCTTCAAACGACTTAATTACTCGGAGTCATGTCAGTACCTTCAAACGTGGCGTGAACGGCAGTGCCTTCAAACGCCTTACTTACGCGGAGTCACGTCAGTACTTGGGGGGGTGGCGTGAAGGTGGCGTAAACGTCAGTGCCGTCAAACGACTTACTTACTCGGAGTCAAACGTCAGTACCTTCAAACGTGGCGTGCACGTCAGTACCTTCAAAAGACTTACTTACTCGGAGGCACGTCAGTTCCTTCAAACGTGGCGTGAACGTCAGTGCCTTCAAACGACTTATTTACTCGAAGGCACGTCAGTAAAGGTGGCGTGAACGTCAGTGCCTTCAAACGACTTACTTACTCGGAGTCATGTCAGTACCTTCAAACGTGGCGTGAACATCAGTGCCTTCAAACGACTTACTTACTCGGAGTCACGTCAGTACCTTCAAACGTGGCGTGAATGTCAGGGTCTTCAAACGACTGACTTACTCGGAGTCACGCCAGTACTTGAGGGGGTGGCGTGAACGTATAAACCTTCAACGACTTACTTTCTTGGAGTCAAACGTCAGTATCTTCAAACGACCACAGTAGGGGTGCACCAAACGTTCCTGAGCGAAGTTTCACACAGAGCTTGCAAAAATGAGTTTCGACGAAATCCTCGATTGCACTGCTGGTGTTGGGGTATTGGCAGCCAAACTCAAGATCTTCCATGAGCGGCCGGAGCACATGAGGCGTGAATTCAAGATCTTCCATGAGCGACCGAACCACATGGGGCGCGAATTCGTCCAATTTCGTGGCGGAGAGGCAGCAGATGTTCTGGAGGCTGAGAGGGATACTCAAGAAACAGCAGGGGGAATAGAGCTCCAGAAGAGCGCGGGACGACGCGGCAACTCAGAGGAGTTCCCCGGGTGAGCAGACGCTGGGGGGTAACAGGGTCTTGATCAAGGAGGCGGCCAGCAAACGCGGAAGGGAAGGCATCCACGCGAATCGGGCGCACGAGCATTGGACCGGGGCGTAGCGAATCACTTCCGCCGAGCAGCGGAAGGCGTAGGAGCCGCGTCACGAGCATTGGGGATGTCCGTACGTGGCCAAAGCTCGCTAATCGTCGAACGGGCAAGGAAGGACGCGGCAGCCGGTTCGTCGGGGATATGGAGGAGGAGTTGCCCACGCTGTTACCAGGTAGTGGCCGGGATACCTGCTGTGCACCGACGATAGTTATGCGTCGGGCAGGGGGGGTGTTGCAGCGCTACGGGCTCCAGGAGTCGCCCAGGTGGGCGACAGGGTATTCTGTGATGTACGTCGACTGACCTGACCAGTGACGCACGGAGGGTGCATCGTGTAAGGCAGCGATAAAGCCGTAGGATGGCTCGCTGTCATATCGCTGTAGGTATACAATGGAGTGTCCCCGGCGGGGGAGGCCATTGTCTGAGTCATGGAAACCCCGTATCGGCTGTAATGGTCGATACGGGTGCTCTGTGGCCCTACCTGGGGTTAGTCAATCCCACCAAAGAACGAAAGAAACAAGTCAAACCATATCCTGTTCACACACCGTGCATGATTATCGCCTATCACGTGCCTGTCTGTTAATCACACGTCGCACTTGCTTAGCAATACCAACACTCAACTCGCGTGGCGTCTGGCCACCCCGTGGCCATAGAGGATTCGGGAGCGAGGAACGGAGGAAATCCCCAGAAGGACTCTCTCAACGAACAACAACAGCTGGCTATCGAGGTGAGACCGAGCCGATAGCGGCACACAAGAGGAGGCAGCTCTAACAGTTATTGGATGAACACTCTGACTCAATTAATCGAAAACCACCCACACCCCCCAATCAATTATTCTTCCTTTCTTTATGAATAGCCTGGTGTCACCAAAAACTCGTAGCTCGAAGCAAACGAAAACGTGCAGCTGGGTGTCAATTTTGTCATGTGTGTATCTGTCAATGCTGCTGGCACTGACGCCAAGGTACTTGAGGCAAATCTATCCCTCAACGGGCCCGGTCCATTCAGAATTATTCGGGTGCCGAAGATGCCAGTGTGTGAAGAAAAAATACATTTTAATATGCACCGAGGGACCGATTACAAATACAACTACTACCACTACTACTACTACTACTACTACTACTACTACTACTACACTACTACTACTACTACTACTACTACTACTACTACTACTACTACTACTACTACTACTACTACTACTACTACTACTACTACTACTACTACTACTACTACTACTACTACTACTACTACTACTACTACTACTACTACTACTACTACTACTACTACTACTACTACTACTACTACTACTACTACTACTACTACTACTACTACTACTACTACTACTACTACTACTACTACTACTACTACTACTACTACTACTACTGCTACTACTACTACTACTACTACTACTACTACTACTACTACTACTACTACTACTACTACTACTACTACTACTACTACTACTACTACTACTACTACTACTACTACTACTACTACTACTACTACTACTACTACTACTACTACTACTGCTACTACTACTACTACTACTACTACTACTACTACTACTACTACTACTACTACTATCCTCAGGGTCCGGTGGGGCTAAGTCGGCGTATTATAATAATATTGCTGAACGATGTACGACCATCGCAGCCTGCTGTTGCTGTCGCTCAAAACTCGTGTCGTAGCATACGTGCCAGGAGTAGAGGAGGTTAAACCCCCATTTTAGCGAAATCGTGGCGTTCAGTCCACACGGCACAGGGGAAGGCGGAGCTTGGCGCAAACGACGTGTCCATGTTTCAGCTACCCCTACTCGTGGTTGCACGGTCGAAGCTCACGTCTCGTCGATTCTGGCAGGTTTTTTGAGAGCCGTGGTGGCTCGGAGCTGGATTGACGTGTGTGTCCACACGTATACGAGTAGTAATATAGGAAGTTACTTGCCAATACGTGTTTCGAACGTGTGAGTCGTGAGAAAGGAAATTGATTGCCAACGTGTTCCAAAGGTGTGCCTATATCCCTCACAAGGAAATACATATAGAATACGCGTGAACGGTTTATCCATACAACTTGTAAATTTCCGAAAAATGGGGTATAGACGAGACGTGTTACGCAGCTTGCAAAGCTGAGTATCGACTATTTAATCAGTCGAACTCATAGCTGACGTATTTCACAATTAATTTACTAAAAAAAGGTGTGTTGAGTTTTTCCAGCACAGGATATTAGTAAATTGTTATTGCCCTCCATGAAATGCACTCGAGCGCTGTTCTCAGTTTGATTGTCTTTTTTTACGTGATGTCGAAGTTAGTTGGAGTTGGTGAGAGTGACGAAAGAGACTAGTCGGCGCCGGCACAGGCGGCACCCCAGCAGGCGGGGTTTGGCTCATACCTAGCGTATGCGTTCTGGCTATCGGTACTACTCGTGGTCGTGCTGGGCGGGGATATGAGACATTGGTCGTGCCTTTTTTTATGTTAACGCGTTAACACAGTAAATAGTTTGATTTCTCTTCAGTGGCTTGTTTTTAGTGCCGACGGAACACCAAAACTGGTAGGGAAAAGCTTGTCCCAAGCAGTAGAGCGTTGCTGCGTGATCCGATTCGAACGACCGTCCTGGACACACCCGGCCGTCCTCTTCAGCACCTGGACTACTGTAGTAGATGTTGAAATCTAACTCTGTCTCATAGACGAGCACCAACGATATGCGTCGTCCTGCTGTTCCCAAGTGTACTGCTTAATTGTTATTGCACGGCCAAGGAACGGTTTGGCGTGCTTTATTCCACAAATAATGTGTGTGTTCGTATAATACTCGTTACCATTTGTTGTAGTTGGTCGGATTTGTTGTACGGGGAGTTGGGACACCGCATATCGTTTTTTGGGCTCTATTCAACACCCCCTCTCGCTGAAATCTGCGAAAATCTGCGTGTTCTCTAGTAGTGTGTTTTCTTTCCTGATTCTTGCTTTTTCTCTGTCATAGAATCTGTATGTCGTGCCTGTCATATTATCCAGTAGGATGACATAATTGAATTTGCATTGCCTGCTGTGCTTACTGCATACCAGGTACGTAACAATCGACAAAAAACACAAAAAGGAAGACGACGAAGCAAAGCGAAAATACAAGCCGACAGCAAAAAGCAAAACGGAAGAAACAGAGAGACACAAAGTGGGGCAAGCGGGAAAAGAAAGAGAAGGAAAAAAAGGGACCAAAAAGGGGACCAAAAGGGGCGGGGGGGGAAAGATAATACGAAAGTCAGACACTGTGGTGCATGCAGACACGCAAAGCTGCCCGGGTGGCACCATGCTACTGTAGTTACTTGGGTCCCAAAGAAGGAAGCGCATCATGACGGTGATGGCCATACCCAGGCGTCAGTCTGTTCGGCAGACCGCCTCCCCCCCCCGGTACCAGGTAACGGCTAAAAGCGAGACCGGTTCCACTTGACTGAGGCAGCTGCTCCCGTACCGCACTTACCACATGAGTACGGCAGCCGCACTTAAGTGGGATTAAGTTTGTCTCGATATTTTCGCCGTGCTTGCAGCGCAGTAGTTGTACAAAAATGAACCGCACTTTCAGGATTGCAGCCCCATTTTGGGGGACAAACCATTCTAAGCCCAAGTACTTTGTCCCCAAAACGGGACTGCAGTCCTAAAGAGCTATTATTATTATTATTATAGGTTAAACCCACACCGCTTTGGAATATATACGTATCTACAAGACGCTTCGCTCCGCGGGCGGCCTACGCCGCCCGCTACGCTCGCTCAGGAAGGAAAAAAGTACATCAAATTATGCGAAGCGAACAGAGGTCCACGATTGAGTTTAGTTTTTTTAAGGATCGTAATTATAATTATTGCAAACCGGCGACTTGATAATGCCAAGAGTGCCGCCGCCATGCTTCAGGGAAAAACACCTCCGACGTCAGCTCGGACGCCACATCATACGATTCGCGTCGCGGATGTCGTACGTGCGTACATACCCCAGGTAGGGTACTACTGCTGTAGATATTTTCTTATTTTGATATGCTCTATGTCTGTACTCGTATGTACGAAGAAAGCGAAAGCACAGCACGGCACAGCAGCAAAAAAAATGAAAATGAAACCGAAAATTCGGAAACAAAAAACATCCCCATCCCCTCTCGTGCAATAATGTTCTGCCTGATTGGAACACCTTAGACCCGGTCGAAAAGAAGAAAAGAAAAAACCGCACAGAAGAGCTTCTCTCTCAGCCTCGTACGCCGCCCGCTCCTCTCGCGACCACCTCGCCACCGATTCGGTCCGGGTAAAGCTTTTATCACTCTCAGCCACAATCAGCCCCGTCGCCCGCCTCGCGTGAAGTCCGGTCCTCACCGTGGCCTCCGTTCGCCAGCTCGAAAACGTTGGTGTTCAAACTGCACACCTCCTTCTTTCGACTTCAGCGTGGTCGCAAAAATAAACACCGCTTGAACATTCTCTTGCCATCCCGAACGATCTATATAACTCGGACATACTCTATCAAAAATAATAAACGGAAGCCAGACATAGCAAGTTCATGCGTCCCTCGTGTCTCGAGGCACACGCGACGCCTAGGAACGAAAGCGGCAACCGCGCTCCTTGCAACCCCCCTTCTACCCGCCAGCACCCACAGACACCCGCGACGGTGCCGGGCTCTCCCGCGGTGCCGTACTCGGAGTACACGCACGCACATGAAACGAAAGAAGAAAAAAGGAAGGAAATACCGAGAGTGCCAAGAGAAATGGAGAAAAAAGAACTGCTGGAAAGGTCCGGCAAGTAATGAAAGGAGGCGGTTTGGAAGTGGGAGCTCTGAGAGGCCAGGGATGCACCAACCGAGCACGCTCAGGGGTTGTGATCTAAGTATGCAGTTCTATATATAAGGCGCTTCGCTCCGCGGGCGGCCTACGCCGCCCGCTACGCTCGCTCAGGAAGGAAAAAAGTACATCAAATTATGCGAAGTGATAGAGGTCCACGATTGAGTTTAGGTCGTAATTGCAAACCGGCGACTTGATAATGCCAAGAGTCCCGCCGCCATGCTTCAGGAACAAACAGCTCCGACGCCAGCTCGAATGGCACATATATATGCGCTTCGCGTCGCGGATGTCGTACGTACGTACATACCCCAGGTAGGATACTGCTGTCTGTACTTGTTTTCTTCTTTCGATATACTCTTATGTCTGTTCTCGTATGTAGGAAGAAGGCGAAAGCACAGCACGGCACAGCAGCAAAAAAAATGAAAATGAAACCGAAAACTCGGAAACAAAAAACATCCCCGTCCCCTCTCGTGTAATAATGTTCTGCCTGATTGGAACACCTTGAACCCGGTCTAAAAAAAGAAAAGAAAAAAACGCACAGAAGAGCTTCTCTCTCAGCCTCGTACGCCGTCTGCCCCTCTCGCGACCACCTCGCTACCGATTCGGTCCGGGTAAAGCTTTTATCACTCTCTGCCACAATCAGCCCCGTCGCCCGCCTCGCGTGAAGTCCGGTGCTCACCGTGGCCGTCGTTCGCCAGCTCGATAACGTTGGTGTTCAAACTGCACACGTCCCTCTTTCAACTTCAGCGTGGTCGCAAAAATAAGCACCGCTTTAATAGTATCTTGCCCTCCTGAACGGCCTTTATAAAGTTTATAAACTCGTACATACTCTATCAACAATCATAAATCGAAGCCAGACAAAGCCCGTTCATGCATCCCTCGTGTCTCGAGGCACACGCGACGCCTAGGCACGAAAGCGGCGACCGCGCTCCTTGCAATCCCCCCTCTACCCGCCAGCACCCACTGACACCCGCGACGGTGCCGGGTCCTCCCGCGATGCCGTGCTCGGAGAACACGCACGCACACGAAACGAAAGAAGAAAAAAGGAAGAAATGGCCGAGAAAACAAAGAACTGCTGGAAAGGTCCGGCAAGTAATGAAAGGAGGCGGTTTGGAAGTGGGAGCTCTGAGAGGCCAGGGATGCACCAACCGAGCACGCTCAGGGGTTGTGATCTAAGTATGTAGTTCTATATTCATTACAATGCCGGGTATACATTTGAAGCATATGTTTGAGAACCAAAGGTGGGTACACACAACTATACAAAAGATATACGCAGGCGGGTGATTCCATTCCTCGTGTGAGGGCCTGCCGGGATGAGATCTGCAGATCTGTCCTCGGCATGAAGTTATGATCCGTACGCATTTTGTTGAGAGTTGACAGACAGGACTCACAGCGGACGTACGAAAGTTTCATCCCGATTGGGAGGCCGGAAGTCAACTCTGATAACTCCGCACATCACACAGGGCCTAGGACGGAGGGAGACAGGGAGGGTGGGAGGCAGGGAGGTAGCAAGCGAGGGACGGAGAGAGGAAAGGAGCCTCCGAGAGGGGCTGCGGCCTGATGCTTGCTGCATGGGCATAGCCGTTTCGAAAGAAATCGTCCGTACGTGACCATTGGTATTGCCATGCTGCATCGCTTGCAGCACAGCACAACACAAAATCGATTTTTACCCTATTTTTCACTCGAAAATAGTCTAGACGTATTGTCGTGCCGCTTATCGCTTGCAGCACAACTGCTATAGTACCAAAATTAATTTTACCCAATTCCACTTGAAAATAGACTCGACGAAGAGTGTTTCCGCTGCCTTCGCGCAAGCGATTGCCGCTGCTCGACCCATCACCCACATTGAGATGCTGGAATTCAACTCTGATAACTCCACACAGCACACAGGGCACGCAGGGCCTAGGACGGAGGGAGACAGGGAGGGAGGTAGGGAGCTAGGCAGGGATGGAGAGAGGAAGGGAGCCTCCGCGCGGGTTTCGGCCTGATGCGTGCTGCATGGGCATAGCCGTTTCGAAAAAGATCGTCCGTAGGTGACCATTGATATTGCCATGCCGCTTACCGCTTGCAGCAAGTACAAACATGAAATTTTACCCAATTTTCCACTTGAAAATAGACTTGACGTGATTGCCGCTGCTCGACCCATCACCCAGATCGGGGTGCTGGAAGTCAACTCTGATAACTCCACACAAAGGGTACGCGAAGAGGTGTGGTTTGTACCTTGACAATCACTTCCGCGAGGGCTGATGTGCGCGGCATGCGCGTAGCCGTTTCGAAAGAAATTTGTTCGTAGGTGACCATTGAGTCACCCTGATCGGACCGACAGTCAGACAAGCTTTCTGAATCCGTTCTAGAGACAACAAGACTTAGTGTTACCATTGTGATACCACAAGTTTAAGTGTTCCACTTGTGGAATTAAGAAGGTTTTACGTTCACATGAGGTCATCACGGTGGTGTGTGCTGCTGCAAATCGGTCTCCTGTCATGATGACAGGCGGATTCGTCTGTCTCGGCTACGGTAGATTGTAATCTAACACTGCAAGTCTCATGCGTATGCATACCTTGTGAATACTATTGTACGTTCTGAAAGACATTAGCTGGTATCGCAGAAAAGTCTTCGCGTTGTTTGTTCAAGTAATTACTTTACGCAGACAAGACATTTTTCGTCGGACAGAAAGAGTTCGACCTCCCGCCATAGAGAACCCCAGTAAATTCGGCAGAACTTGCTCGCCTCGCCCGGATGTCCTCCGACAGAGGAGGGCCTAATCTAGGCAGGCCATAGCGCCTACCAGTTGAGATGAGGGGACGCTCACGCCAAATCCTAGTGCCGCAACAGGAAAGAGGGGGCACTGCTGGAATGGCTGTATAATCGGTGCGTCTCCCAATCATCGACCATCGATCACATCGAACCCGGGCCGATGAACATGTTTATGAGCAACTACTGTAGCTGGCTTCTCGCCTGAAGATGGTACCAGGCTATCAAGCATAGGAGGCTCATATCTGGAGGATGCGTGTGGTTGTTTCTTCTTGGTTGTGAGACGCCATGGGTCGTCGTCTGCGTTTCGCCTCGCCGGTTCCTGTAAAGCGTACTGGTGGTAGTAAATAATCTAAAGGAATGGTGGCAGCGTCATACCCGCCCACCTTGAAAAGCGTGTCCGCATTAAAAATGCGTAAAAACGATAAGCCGCCATGAACGAAGATATTTTTAGCTAGTCTCCCCCGACCCCCACGCGTTATTTTAATAGTGCACACTTCGTATTTCACGTATCACGCACGTCAAATAAAAATACGTTCCGACTACCTGTACACAACGGCGGGCGCGGTGAACAAGGCCGGCATGTTCTGGAGGATCTTCCCGTTTGTGCGACTAGGCAGTGCCCAAGCCTTCCTGCGGCTGATTGCTGCCCGACAATGCTACCCGTATATACTGCCTACCATGTAGTTTAGAAGCAGGTTCACGGCGCCCACAAATGGTAATTTTGCCACCAGGTACATGTGTTCCAACCGCGTGGCACGTTTGATACAAAACGCCCATCAGGTCTTGCCCAAGGCCTCCGTCGTTGATTCGTCACACTTTCCCCTCCTCGATGAGGCCCGCCAACCGCCTCGAGAACGCGTGCATGGGGAAACCCATCACGTTGAAGTAGCACCTGCGGGCCATTGCACAAGTACGATCGGAAGGTCCAGTGAATATAAAAAAAATCGACGGACCACATGGCTATTTTTTTACATTACCGGCAACGCAAAGACACAAAATAACGAGTGTTGCAGTAGAAACCAATGCCTACTGTTAGGGGTGGGAAATGATTCGTTTTAGTACGTAAAAACAAAAGTATAAAATGTTGCATGGCCGCTATCTGGGGGGAAAAATCGCGAGGAAATTAAGCACTTCGGAAAGAAAACCGTTGCCACTGAAAAATCCGTTCTATGATGCTGCCTCTCAAAAATGAAAATAAAATCAGTGCCGGCATCGATGTTGCGGCGTTGAGCTATAGCTGAAAAAAAGTCAGCCTTGCTTTTCGCACTAAACGTGCTACACGACAGCGCACAACCAAACCCAGAGCGCAGAGCAGCAGCGTAGACACGGACGCGCGAGCGTGAACAAATCGCACGTTCCAGGGGGGGGCTTGGGGTTGGCGACCGGCAGCACGAGAAATGCTGCCACCTCCTGAAACACATCTTGTACAGATCAAGTTGCGGTATGGTCCTTGTTTACTGCCGTTGGGCACGTGTTAACAACAAGAACATACCCACACACAGCATCGACAATCGGCTGCGTGTTGCTATACTGCACTTCGGCGAGACCGGGATTTCGACGGCGCTGCTGCACCTCCGTGGAAGCGCGCCCCATCTCTACTAATAGCTCACGGGCGAGTTATTGCTGTGCGTGCACCTAGGTTTGAGCCTTGCGGCCAAGGCCGCGTTCTCCACGCGTCTCAAAGTCTGCATCGTGCTGCGGTATGTACTCGTACGTACCTACCACTCTGTCCGGAAATGTAAGGAACCGCTTATTTTCATATTTATAATTAAACCATTCCTATATTTCAGAACCTAAGTGCGGTAGAGTATTTTACTCGATCGTTTTCTCACGTGAGACAACACGAGTGATGCGATCGCATCTGAACGCTAGGGGCAACTCGCTTCCCGCTGCATCAAGGCCCGATCGCAAATGGTCTTCGCTGCTGCGATAACACCGGGTGTGATGGCAATCGCTCGGCGTGCGGCCGCGTTCATGTCTGGCACCGTTTGCCCGACGCAATGAAGGCTGGACGTCCTTTTTTTTCATCTCGGGATATTTTTTGCCGAATTTCCCATGAACAACTGACTCGTCAAAAGAGGGTCAACTCATGCAACAGGTTTCTTGTCGGCTACTTATCGGATTCAGGCGCGGATTGCATTGCTGTATGCGCAAAGTCCTTGCGCATCGATTGACATGTTTAGATTTTCTAGTAGTGTCAAATTGTTCTACCTCTAGACAGAAATATAGGAATACAACCTGAAAAATCGAGTTTTTCCGCATATTTCCACAGAAATATACGGAAACAATATCTGCAGATCAAAACACGCCTGTCAGCCGATCATTCCCCATTGATGGGAGGTGTCTGTCGAACGCTATCATCCAATTCGTTTCTTGTGTGAAGAAATCAGGTGTTCGGTGCTACACGTGAACGTAGTCTAAAACCAAGTAAATATGGTGGTGGCAGACTATTCTCAAAAAATCTCTTTCGACTTTTTTTGAACAGATTCTCGAATAGACGGGACATTTTTTTACGTCCATTCCCATGCCTGACTGTGCCCAAAGAGCTCGCGGTGAATCAAAGAAGTGGCTGCCGTAATTCATGCTGTGAGGTGCCGCGCGCCTTAAACCCGCGGATCATCTTGCAACAATTGTCTCGGGCTCACCCTTCCACCTTGCGAACAAATTGTCCTCCTGCGCCCTGAATGCCGTAAGACCCCGACTTGTCCATCGGCTCTCGTGTTCTGAGCGGGGCAGAAGCAAAGGACGGTAAACAATCCAATCAGGAGGAGAGCAGTCGCAGACAGCATATTTACTTCTGGGAGCAATTTTTGCCTGTTCCATTTGGGGCGGTGCGGTGAGAGCAGCGGGGAATAGCGGAGACAAGCGCAACAATCTCGGGAGCCAGAGGTAGCCACCAAGCCCTGACAAGTTTGGTTTTATCAACCATTGAACTATCCACGAGTAAAGTGAGGGCGCAGCAGTGCGCGTGAGACCCTGCTGCGCCTGTATCGGACGACCCCTTGCACCAGCCATTGCAGTACGAACACGAAATTTATCAAGCCCCAAGCAAGCAGGGCCGATGCAGTGATCATCGTATTTTCTCGTCCCCTGTTCCAAACATGCGCCTTGTGTCTGTCCTTACGGTGGTGGTCAACTGCGTTCTCTCGCCGGCCGTGTTGGTGCGTATTTGCAGAGGAGCGCTTCCTTTGCATGCCACCAACAAAGCGGACTTCCCTGTCTTATTACTCCACTGTGGTAGCCCTCCAATTGGCGCAGGCGCATTGCATATGTTACAGTACTCTCAAAACAAGACCGCTCAAGGGTCCACGTTGGGAGTGGGGACAGCTGGCGAGCAATATATTCTGCAGTGGCTCTTCACCGGTGTCCTCCAAGCTCTTTGCACCCGGTCGCTATGTGTATGGCACCCACCGGATGTACGCGCGGATTTCTTCGGGCGAGAGAGCCGTGAAGAGCACTTCTGTTGTCTCGCAAAAGCTAACCGCCTCCTCCATTTTGCCGATCTTGCCGGTAAAAACGGACACTCCGGAGTGCACCAAATGCCGTCGTCCGCTCAGGCTCGAAAGCATCGAGAACGCGTGGTCGTCGTCCCTGGGTTTCTCCAAGATAACGCCATCCAACTGAAAAAGGTAGGTGCGGCACGGTGTTCGCTCGGTTATGTTGCCGAATGAGGGCCGGCGCGGCTACAAAGGAGGTTGGAATCGTTGATCCCTTTGAAAAGGCACCAAAAGTTTGGGGACAACCTACTTGGGCTTACAATTGGATAATTTCAGCAGAAGCGAAGGGGTGGTCGAGGTTGCGCAGGGTGGCTCGGACATGCGCAACAGCGGAGGACACAGTATTAATCGGCACGGAAAAAATGCCCTGTACTCACAAAGGCTACAGTAGTTTTTGTTGCATCCTCCACCTTTTGTCTTCGATTTGAGCTACCCCTGGTTTCTACTCAGATCTCCCAGACACACGACTGTCAATGCACCATGGGTAGCACCACACGCTAGGACCAAATAGGCCTGCGAGGAAAGCAGTCAATTGCCATGTGATCCCTGCCGCACGTACAATAGACGATGTGTACCCCGCGCGACACGGGTATATGTCTGGTTGCTGATGAAAACAACGAATGATCTACAACGTAAACCTCTAGTATCGATAAGTCTCACGTCGACAATGGTGTCGGACCCTATCACAACGATAGGTGCGTCGCCCCCATCGTTCCCGCCGCCGTCCTGGAGAACACGGCCTGCCACCTGCGTTCGGGCAAGCCGTGGAGAACGCGCAATTTCAAACTGTAGTTGAGCACACTTGCGCCTGCGTATCTCCAGCAGAGAACGGCGCAATATGCTGTTGCAGTCGTCAACTACCATCGGAGCGAATATATGCAGAGCGCGTCTGCAAATTTAACGTTTGCAAAATGTTACAGCCAAAATCCCAGCATAGGCTGTGTCAGAGGTCGGTGCCCACCCAGTTTTTGTCAGGGGAAGCATTAGCAAAAGTAGCAAACCCGCCAATAACATATCGAAAAAAAAACAATCGTGAGAGAAGCAACAGTTAACACCTGTGACGACTCTATCGCGTCCATAGGCCGAAACATCTTGAGAAAGCACGCGAGAAGCCGATCGCCATAAGCTATAGAAATTGGCGTGAAATGACGACCCAATCATATCCCAACAGCCGGGTGATCCACAAGCCGACACATTTAGAGCGAAAGATACCGATATGATCGCTGAGATACGCAAGAAGCATGAACATTTATACTATTCTCGGAACCGATGCTGGCGCGAGCGTTTTTGGGTATGGGTGATGGAAAAGGCACGCGCTCATTACATAGCCCCTGGTACTTCTATGCGCAACTTAGGCTGAGTGTTGGCGTTACTGTGCGTGCCGAAAACATTCGAGCTTAAGCAGGTTGGACACACTACTCATAGCGAACTACTAAAAGGCCCCCATACCGTGCGTAGACAACCAATCTGTATCATCTTGTGCACTACTCGTGGCGATGTACAGCGATGCATCCGTCCCAACAGTTACCTCTCTTGCTTTGCCGCATGCATTGGCAATGGCGTACTCCCTCGGGTCTTTGAAAGACGACTTGTCTAGATTCTCTTCGAAGTCAGACACCACCACTCGCACTTGATCCTGATAAGAGGGAAATCGAGTCGGGGGCGGCGATGAGTCAAGAACTAATCTCATACTCCCAAGTATCGTTCTTCCACAAAAAAAACACCGCTCTCGTTTCTTTTATGAATTACGACATCGCTTGGAATGAAGTTCTATCAAGTTGCCTCGGAAGGTGTCCCCGAAGGCGGACATCATCGAACGATACTTTAAGCACTTTGCATCGAGCGCGGTGGAGAATCGAGCACGATTGAGCCACGGGAGCGAAGGTGGGCGTAAAAAAAACGATAGGACTTCATCTTGCGCGAGGAAGAGGGGAAAAAAATGGTTTGCCATACGCCTCGTGCTACCTCACAACAAGCCACCATAAACTAAGTTAGTATCCCGCCGAACCAATGAGCCTCGGACCCGGCAGCAGCGCGGCAAACATGCGCGTTTCGGCGAAAAACCCAGCTCTCTCCATCGACTGACATCAAAACGACACAAGGGATGTTAAACTGCAGTGCTGCTGTTGATTATTTTTGATACTGCAAAAAATGCCCAGCCCTACCTCTAAGTGGTTGGTATCCCAACCGTTGGTGCGGCCGTGAGGGTATTCTTAGTACGCAGATACTGTGTAGCTCTACACGAGAGCTCTGCATGCTACGGTCGAAAGGATCACTCACTGCCAGTCCCATCATGCCCACAATCTCCAGCCGGCGAGGGCTTTGGCTGGCAAGAACCAAGTCGCACTTCGAGACAAATCCTCCGTGAGCGAACAGCGTCGACCCCGTGTCGACTCCAGAGCCGCCAAGAGCTGGCTTTGCCTCCGCGCTGCTTGGGTACATGAGACGGATAGTACCAAACATACAGCAGGCGAGATCGATCAGTAGGGTACCACGGCAATCGTGCGGGAAGGCAATGTCTAACACGACCCAGCAACAACATCCCTCAACGAGGGTCCACGGCAAGAGCCTCATACTGCACGGCAATTGACCTTTATTAGTTCGCGGTCAATTTCGACTGTCTTTGTTTTTTAACGCGAATAACTGGGGCACTTTTACGTTCGACCTCTGCCGACAAAAATATCGTCGCCCAACGAAACCTCGGGGGCTCAACCCCCTGATATCCCCGAGCGGGGAGAGCGAAGGCCACGCCCGCGCGCGTGCCGCGCGTGCCGAGCCGTCGCGGCCCCGAAGTTGCCCGGAATATCCGGGGGTCAAATGTCAACATGTCCAACCTGGGTAGTTACATCTACCGAGACATTTAGCAGCCCGTGGAAATACCGTACGTACTAGACAAATTACAGCTCGCACGACTCGTATGTATGTATACATACATAACGGTATATACATACAAATGGGGCTTCGCCGTGGCGGGCTGACGCCCGCCTGCGGCTTCGCGCATGCCCGTTGTGGCGAAGATATGTGTTATCATAGGTGAAGTGAAGCTGAGCTGTACTGTCCAGGAGTGTACAGTAAAGTACGTGCATGTGAAACAAAAAAGGAGCTGACGGTAAGTACCGCTGTACGAAGAACACCTCGGATGGCATCTCGAGGTGTCGCGAAAATGTCTCGAAATTCACGTCTACCAAAAGCCGAGGCTCGCTCACCGCGAAACACCAACACTATCGTCTCTGTGTTTAATGGCTTCATGTACTGCTGCATCAAGAACACCTCGGGTGGCAGGTGGCAAAGTACAATGACGAACAGCAGCAGCAACACCAGAGTATATGCGCACACAGCAGCAGATGAACATACGTTGATACCTACCTGGTATACACGTACCTTTAGGCCTTTTTTGGGCCGCACTAGGCAGCGCAGTTGGTGAAGTGCCAAAGGAGAACATCACTTGTCATGATGGACGCTAACGTTTGCACTTGCGCAAGGGGGGAAGGTTATGTCGATGACAAGGTGCTGGGTGCATTCGGGCGGGGTACGCTGAATGACAACGGACGGCGTCCGATGGCATTCTCAGTAGAAAACCAACGTGCTCTGGTCAACACGTTTTTCAGCGCACCCTAGCGTGGAATCTCATACACCGTCCAAAGTCCAAATCGTGGGAAAGGTCGCTACCGCCTGGACTTTATCCTCACCCGGCAACCAGATATACGACTCGTACGAAATGTCACTGTAAGTCGACCTCCTCAACTGAAACCTGAATCAGATCACAACCTGATCACAGCAGACATCCGGCTGCTTGGACGCTTTTCCCCTAACCACCGCAAGCGAGAGATAAAGGACAGACGGGCAATCGACCTCAAACAACTGATAGCAACCTCCGACTGCGGAGACCCTTCACCGAGAGATTCACAACCCTACTCCCTGGCACGGATGTGGATGGTATCACAATGGTGTTCGCTGAAGCGATGCTGTCGACTGCCGCTGACATCGCGCAACGTGCAAAGCGCAGTCAAGGACCGGCGGGGTGGTGTGCTAGCGACGAAACAAAGGCGGAAATGCTTGCGGCGTGCGTGGCAAGAGAGGGAGGCCGCGAGAGAGCTGTTGCGCGTGGATCCAAGCAACATCAACCTCAGGGGACCTCTGAAACCATCTGGGAAACGCCTACCCCTTTTGGGACTGTTCAGGACTGCAATCTCGTTTGGGGGACAACCTGCGTAGAATTTGAGTGGTTTCTCCCCCAAAGGGGACTGCAGTGCTAACAGGAATCGCTTGGGTTCTCACAGGGTGACCCAAGAGACAAGCCACTAATACTTTACTGATACCTCGTATGCTACTACGAAGTCCCAGGTATGTACCGTACGTACCAGGTATTTTGTACGTACATTAGCGAGGAGCCGTACCGTACTTGCGTCCCGAAGCGGTACCACAGGTAGGATGATATTCATAATACACGAAGTAGTCACAGCAAGTATATCATAGGTTCAGGGCCGGTCTTACCCAGGAATAAAAAACGAAATAAAAAACGATGTGAAAAAATAACAGCATAACTTTATAGAGCACGATACCCTGGTAGTTTTAATGGTCAAATTCAAATGACTAGAAGAAGAGCTCCCTATGCCTCTGTTATCACACTTTGTTTTTTTTCAAGTCCCAGAGCGCTTAATTTATACGAAATGGGCGTCAAATAAATGAAGTAAGGGTTACCCAGGGGCGAATAGGAACATAGGAGGAGCTCGGAACGTTGGGATGAAGTTCCGATAAAGCTTCTACGACAGGCTGGCAAGAGCACGATGGTCGAGGTTGTGCATGTGGTTGCCACGCGGCTTGCCTGCTAACGGCGTGAGCAGATGCGGGCAGTGTATGACCCAGGGGTGCCCTCGTAAGAAACCGGGGGATCAGGAAGTGGCTGTGGCGGTATTTTTTTTGACGTGTGCGCCACCCAACATTCAAACGTCTGCCATCGAACAGCAATGACCGATACCTGTTACACAAACTCTAGAGCACCCCGGAGGGAGCGGGTTGGACCACGAGAAGCACCTGCTGTGGAGGGTGCCTTGCGTGAGCGAGCTGTGTTTTTCCTCCGTCGTTGTTGAGCGATACCGCCGGGAATCAGGTTCTGTGACGGTTGAATCACACTCTAACAAATTAAACCGCATACACGAAACTGAAAAAACGAGTCTGGAATTTTACGAAACAGAAATAGTTGTTTGTTGTTGTCTTCGAAAGAGAACCAGTTACTCGTGATAGTTCTTGCTGTTGATCCCTGTTGGCGTTGTTCTTGTTGTTGTTGTGCTGTGATTGCTTGTTCTCGACCTTCGCCAACATTGCTGCTGGCTTCGTAAAGCGTTCGTTGTTATTGCCGTATCCCGCCACACCGAGCAGATTGCTGGAGTGTTGGCATTGCTGCTCTCTGTGTAGTTGGGTTCGGCATTGGGGTGAACACTGTTTTGCTCTCTGCTGTGTACGCTTTTATTGCGTCAGCACTACTGCTGTAGTATAATAATAGCCGCATGGGCCCTTGGACCCGCACCGATACAGTTTAGAGTCAAAAACACTTGCAGCAATTAACACTAATACTTGTACGACTGACGAACTTTTGTATGAACCAAAAACATTACCAATACGTCAGCAAGATCAGTCTACCCGCAACGAACAATACAACACAACTGAGCATCGGTGGAACGTCTTGCGGAAGTAGTCTGTTCTCCTTCCTTGGAAGCGGACGGCTACAGCTCTTCAGCGGCGGACAGACCCCAGCAACAGCAGGGGTACCTATTGCACGAAGGCAAACGTGTCTGCGAACGCCGGGGTTTTCCCGTGTGTTGCAAACTGCAGGCAAAGGCAAGAAGACCACAGACATAAGCCTGGTGGGGGCTGTCTAAACTGTCAGCTGACGGGTTGCCGACATGATCGTTGTACTTGCTCTGTCGTATGTTGTCAGCTTCTCGGGCTAGTCGTTGTTGCGCATGTCGCCTGTAGTCATCTATCTGCCGGTAAAAGCTATCCACCTTGGACTACTCGTTTTGCATACCAGTACGTCGCCTCCTGTCAGCTTCCGGCGCCAAAAGCTAGCCTAGTCGTACCTAAAAGCTAGCCCAGTCATACCGGCCGCCTGGTACAAGCTAGCCCAGTCGTACCGACCGCCTGGTACAAGAGCTTCGGACTTGTATCTATATAGCTATACGAAGCTCGGGGCGTGTCTTGACCCCCTCCGAAAATCATAGGAACGAACCCAACAGAATATTATTTGCCAGGTGAGTTGGTGCTGAATGGTTATGGAAAGCGACTATTAATAGATATAGAGAAGCTCGACAGTTATCTAGGATGAGGAAGAACAGGTGTTAGACTCCTTTTTCTTGTTCAGAAAAACCGGACGGCCGGACCGAACGGGCACATTTTTTTTTTATCGATATGGATGGACGGATGGACACATGGACACCACACAAGGTGGAAGCGGACACCAATTGCGGACAAACACACGGTTGGGTCGTGGCATATGCAAAAGATACCGCTCGTACGTTCGTACTGATTGGGCTGGCGAGGCCAATAATTTTGCATGGACCCAAACCCGTTTTTTTACATACCAGGTGTGTAGGAAGGGAGCGAGCGACCACGAACTTCCTTCCGGTCCGCTCGTTCCCTACTCCAAGACCGGAAGGAGGCTGTACACACACCCAGTAAGACACAGCGGGTGGTAATACTATTAATACAGCAAAATCAGGTTGTTTGCCAGCTGTTGCTGTTCGGATAATCAGACACCGCCCGCCCACCACCACCCCAATCGCCACACCTTCAGGTAACATTTACCAGGTACCTGGTAGGGAACAGCACGGCAACGCAATTTTTCGTCGTGCTCTATAGTGATTTCCTACCACTGCTTGCGGTGTACTCGTGGGGCTTTCGGTACTACACAAAAATGCCCAACAGCGACTCAACGGAAAAAAACTGCCACTCGGACAGTGTCCGGCAGGTGCCAAAGATCCGCGCTTGTTTTAGATTATCGTCCTACCTGGTATGATACTGCACGGCAGTGGTACAGTCAGTACATCTGACATATGATAGTCGTACGAGTACGAAGCTCTGGACATTCGAATCATGAATCTTGCGTACCTGGCCATCCTGACGAGGTGCTTAGAACTGCGGACGGCCGTTGGGAAAGAATGCGGTAGTACGAAGGCTCTGCCCACTCTCCCCAATATGATGGCAGTTGTGAACACCGCCGGTCGTACCATTAAGCTTCGTGCTTGTGGGTTGAGGGGTTGAGGGTGATTCAAAGGGTTTTATAATATTTTGAGGCTTTTGTAAAACGGAACCACGAACCATTCACACCCCACCACGTTGTGCCATCCGTGCGTGCGTGCAGCAAGTGCCACCTGCACTTCCGGTTTACACCAGCTATCTAGAGCGGTGCGTATACGAGAGCAGGAGACGAGCTAGCTGGACGTCGAGTATTCAGCGAGAAGACCTTTGCTGCATAGCTACTGTGGCCTTGGCTGAAAGAACACAACGAACCGTGATCGCCTATAATAATAGTGTGTCCATAGCGTGCTTCTCTCTCTGGTGCGCAAGAATGCACGGTTCTGCCATGCGACGGGCAGGGATGCGTGCGGCTAGACAGCTGGTGACTGCGAGGGGAGTACCATCGAGGGCAGCGCTGTCCGTGCCCAGGATCGGTAGCGCGGAGCGTGGAGCGCTGTGGACGGCGGCAAGGGGTGCTGTGGGGGCTGAGAGGTGAGACAGAGGTTTCTGTGATGCCCCCTCTGTCTCCTGGCGGTTGGCACCAATCACTACAGCAACAGCAGTACGTACGAAGCCTTCTGGTACGGCATGTTTGTAGATTGATAGCAGCAGGACGGAAGTTTGTTGGATACTGCTGCCCTGCTGGGTCAAGCTCCCTGGGGAGCAGGGAGCGCTTGCTTGGCGGCAACGAGAACTTTTCATTGTTCGTTCACTCGTCGGGTTGGATGGATGCTGGCTTTCGCCGCCTTTCCCTCGCCGAAACGAGAGCCAATTGCTTTGTGCTTGTGAGTGTGCTATTAATATTATTAATAGCTACCGGTATCATTCGAGTGCCATCGCGACGCGTGTATGTTACGTAGTCTACGTGCTCCCTCTACAGTGTATATAGTACGTTGTGTGTGCATCCACAAGGTACTCGTACAGAGGTATTGATGGGAGTATCACTGCGAGTTTCTTCCGGTACTATTCGTACAGCAGTAGGTAGGTATATACGAGTACGATTAGAGTATCATTGTGAGTACCGATACGTATAGCAAAATGCTGATACTGAGAGACGACGAAACCGGTACTGCAGCATACCCACTGAGGTACCAGGTATGTACAGGGTACACATTATCGTACGGCAGTAACTACTGGTATAATAGTACATACCGGTACCCGTATGCCACTTGGGAGTACACCATACGTGACAGGGGAGATCGTACCGATACAACAGTGGCAGTATTAATAGTACAGCAGTATTAATATTAAAATAGTACGTTTATGAAAGGGATAAGTACCTGGTATTAATATTATGGTATCACAGCTCACAGCCCGTCCTGTATACGAGTGTAACTAAGAGTGCTCGTATATACATATGTCTGTTTTTGTTTTGTTTTGTTTTTCTTGCTTAGCTTCATCTTCTTTTTTAGGTTTTTGTCTGCTATTAATAGTCTCCTTTTTGCTTCCCTGGTGTCCGCAGCGGTGGAGTGCGTATGCTTGTTTTTTGTTTTGGCCTCTGTTTTTACTTGAGGTATTTCTTCCACTCCAGAGTTGTCGGAGCCTGTCCTGCGACCACGGACTGCATTGAATTGTGAGTTAATGTGAGAACAACAACAACAACAAATGTGCTCGTACTGCAGCAGTAGTCGTATACCGATAATTTTATACCGATACCAGGCATGCTGGTACTCGTGTTGCCCTGTTTCTCTTGGCGACGGAGCTATTCTCTACGAGTATGATACCTATTGTGCCGCAAAAAGCGAGCAACGGTTGCCGCGTCACTAAAATTGAAGCTGCGCTGTGTGTCTTTTCACGTTAAATCGTTCGTTCCACGCGTCGACATCCAGCACAACCAGTGTCCGTGCCGATTCTTCAATCCTAGAGAGATGCCAGCTCTGTGGTCACAAAACTACCACTGTACGACAGAGATACTACCCCCGGTACATTGTTATGCAACACGAGTACGCAGAATAGGTAATGCAATGCCATGTCATCGTACTGAATACGACAGGGGCGATATACACATTCTATGAAAGAGAGAAATTCGAAAGAAAGAAAGGAAAATAAATCGGGAAGAACCAAAAACCAAAAAATGTCGTGCTCCCCAGAAGATGTGGAAAGACACCACAAGAACAAAGGAAATAAACAGTTCCACCACATACATACCAGGTATAAAGAGAGAAATAGTAGATAACAGGAAAACCGACGCTCAACAAAACTGAAGGAAAAGCACCCTCCAGGCAGCCGCAGCAGTTTGTGGTACGAGTAGCAACGTAGACGGCTTCTACCTACTATTGTAGTCGGCCTGGTACCTTGCTACCCTGTCTGCTGAGTCCTTTCTGCTTTCGTCAACCGTCCCCCACCCCCTAGGAGGATGTGTCAGCCATTACAAACAAAACCAAACAGGCTAGTAATAGTCATACACCCACGGAACAAGACTTGTTTTCGAATGAGGACAAGAAGGAAGACAGGCGACAAAGAAAATAATCGCGTACGGAAGGACAGAAAGCAAAGGCAAGAAGCGACCACAACAAAATGAAACAACAGTATTTCGAGTGGTTGTATCATCGCTGTCGTACCTCCTGAGGGACCTGCTATTAATACCAACAAATACAACAATGAGATCAAAATCAAAACAAAAATAAAGAAATAACCACCAAGAAGAACACAAAGAAAAACAGGCTCGCCACCCACCAAGCCAGACAGGACTGTTATTCCATACTACAAGAACAACAACGAAAGGGAAAAATGAAAGAAAAACCAACATACAACAGCGTCGCATTCGAAGCAGCCGCGGAGGCTTGCAGTACAAGTAGCGTAGGCAGGTTCTACCTACTCTATATTTATTGTCGACCTTGTATCTT
>JARUPZ010000962.1:25000-26367 GCA_031213475.1 Nereocystis luetkeana | reverse complement strand
GTATATGTTTTTAATAGGATCAAGTAAGTCGTCAATGATACCATCTCCCGATGACGTAGACGCACCGGGACTCTAGAGTGAGTACTTTGCATACCCCCTAATTCAGCAGAAAAACTCCCAGGGGCCCACCTGATATTTCCTCCGCCACAGGCTGGTCCAGCTGCTGCTGATATTCGCCCCCTCCACCGGGGCCTTCGACCACGACCACGTCTGACGACATATCTTTATATGAAGCACTGTAACGGCACAACTGTGTGCCCCACTGTTAGACTGTTGGAGAAGACCGCTCTGCACCTCCCTGGTGCTACACGCTAAACTCCAAAAACAAAAGCACAGCCGAGTCTTAAACCTGGTACAGCAGTACGTTGACACGGCCACGGCATCTTGTTGTGTGGCTGTTGCAAGCTGAAAGCACTGACTGCTGTTCGATCACTGGCGTTCACTTTACTTCTTCTGTACCTGGCATAATACCACGTATAGGTAAGCGAAAAATAGTTTAATATACGGCGGGCTGTAACATCTATATTTGGGTGAAAACCAAAACTGAGTAAACCGAATCATTTTAAGCCATTTATAGGTACACTACATGCTGCCCTGGGGCAACGGGGTCCCGGCCTTTTTAATGTGATTGTCCAACTCCCGATCGTACCTTATTATAGAGTTGGGTGGAAGGTTAACTTCCAGATGCACTTCTCCGTGCCTGCAGCAGTATTCAAGTTGGGTCCTACATATTGCTGGTTTCAGTTTAGTTGTACTTTCATCTACGAGTAGATTATTTAAGGGTTCAATTTGACCCCTTTTCTGTGGCCAAACAGACGCTCGCAGGCCTCAGGAGAGTGTCTAGATTACTCCGAAGAGGGAAAACGGAAAACCGGGAATAAGATTACCACGACAAATATCAAATACCGTTGGGGGCATCGGGTGCCCCACTCAAACATACATGCTGCCAACGACAAAAAAAAAAAAAACTCTCCGATTAGAATCTCTCCGATAAAAATGGCCCTACCTAATAACCCTAAGACCGATATATATACTACATAAATACATACATAAAGACCGACCTAAATGAGTGTATCACACTAACTACTGCTACTATCATCGTTGCATACTACGGGTAGTAACCGGTATAATATCTAGTTATTATACTCGGCCGAAAAGTGCAACGGCTACGTATACTGCCGCCATGCCTGACCCCCAGCCGCCTGTGAGATTTTCGCTGTGTTGAGGTTAAATCAAGTACTTTGTATTATATGTATGTATGATATTTTTTTTTTGTTTTGTTTTGTTTTTTGTTGTTTTTTTCCATCCCATTCATTATCTTCGCACATCTTCTTCTCTCTCTCCTTCCAACTCGTAACTCAGATCCG